>JBBPRQ010000042.1:0-99052 GCA_038093095.1 Boletus insuetus | reverse complement strand
TCTCAGAGCTTGAGCAGCTGGGGGCTCAGGCCTCACTGCTTGAAAAGCCATGGGCTGCAGCTGGGCTGGGTCCAGTAAGGTATTTCTCCAGCATATCCTGCGTGAGCTGTACAGTGAGAAATTTTAGCTACACCCTCAAATGCTTCCGGCAGGAAATTAACCCATGAGCACTAACACCGCAGGCAAAGAACCGAGTTCCCAGCCCAAACATGCGGCATACCCGTCGGCAAGGCTCAGAGATACCGAGAACGCAGCCACGCCTGAGTTGTGTTCCCACCAGCATGTCAAATTACCACCGGCACCACCCACATTGCCCTTACCCTCCGACCACGAATCCCCTCCTCCAAGCTTACCATCAGCTGCCCACAAGCGCAAGAGAGCACCCACGGCAGATGACGAAGTCAGGTTATCAGACTCGGGTGCCAGCGGACAGCCATCTCGTCCTCAAGGTGAGTTGTTACTTCCCGCGCTTGCTTACTCACACCAATTTCTTGATAACATCGCAGGCAAACAACTGGCAGTACCAGACGGACGAGCAACCGAAGGTTCATCACACAGTCTGAACGGTAACACTGGTAAGTTCACTCACTCATCTCTCTATTTTATGTGCATAGCAGTGCGAATGTGAACTTAACCACAGCATCTACAGTATGTACCATCTTGACCGAGCTCCCACAAGACACTCCCACGCCCAAGCAGCCCAATGGCCCATTGAAAGATGTGGCTGTGATCGATATCGATGAGCCATCAAAGGTTTGACGTGAGCAGCACAGCCGTGATGTGGATCATTTTTTCAATGATCCATTTGCTCGAGTGAGCGACGGCAAGAAGTGTCGCAAGTGTAAGCTATGTCCATAAGTAATCTAACACATATTTGCATATATCTGACACAGTTGCTCATATCACAGGAAGCATACCGTTCTTGTTGCGAAGGTGTTGACTTTACGGCGCCACTTAGAAGCAAATCACCGGGTAATGTCCTCACTATATTCTGAGTCAATCTTTACAATTTTTGGTCAGCCTGAGTACACGAAATGGGCAAAGGCCAACAGCTTCATGTCCATGCTTCCCAAGGACAGAAAATCCCAGAAGGACGAGTCGCAAACAGGCCACCAGACTGAGCTCCATGCACATCTCCAACCAGTTGCACCAAAGGAAAGGATCCTACCGTACACCGATGAGCAGTTCTGCAATGCAGCAATTCAGTGGCTGATTGCCACGGACCAGGTATTTATTAAGTATCTACATGCAATCTCAGTGTAGCTGATATAATCACAGCCCATATCTGCCTTTGAACATCCTGCCTTCAAGAATATGGTCAATCTAGCTGTGCGCGCCACAAATGGTGTGCATGTACCGACCCAAAGGGTGACGCGGGAGGTAATTATCAACATGTTCAAAGAGCAGATGAAGGACTTATGTTCGTGATTGTTGGTATGTGTTGTAGTTTACTTTCATGAGTCATTCTCTGCTTACCATGACACAGAGTGATACCGTCCAAGGAAGAATTAATCTAACTTGTGATGCATGGCAAGCTAACAATACAGATGCCTATTTCGCAGTGACCGGCTCATGGATCGAGGAAAACACGCTGGGAGTATGGGAGTTAAAGACAGCCCTTCTTGGGTTCATCAAAATGAATAACACACACAATGGAGTGTGGTTGGGTCAGGCCCTTTATCAGGTCATGAAGTGGTTAAAGGTGGCACACAAGGTAGGTCGCATTGTAGTACATGGTCTCATGGCTAAGTATTACTTATAGATTGGCCATGTTACATGTGATAATGCTATGAACATGGATACCATGATGATGGAATTCGGGTCACAAGTCAAGCAAGGTACGGGCAAGAAGTACAATGGATGGAAGCGACGGGTGTGGTAGGTCTTGTAACTAGTCTACTAGCTACGTCTTCTGATGCATCATTAGATGCCTTGCCCACATCGTCAATTTGGCTACGCAAGCATTATTGCGGGCTCACAGCCACTCAAAGCCATATGATCCCAAGAATCCTGACAATAATCTTGTTGCGACTCATGGATCAGAGGGTTTGCAATGTGATGAAGTTGGTCTGGTTCAATCAATCTCAATCAAGGCTAGTAGATGATATAGTATTGTGTACTACAAGATATACTAACATTTGCACTCCAGGAACGATCATCCGCGAAACGAAAAGAGTTATTCTGAGCGATTCAACTGCAAGACAAGCCAAATCATCCCCCCAGCAAGTCTCTGTTGCAACTCCTACTCAACATGCCTATTCAATGGTCCTCCACTTATGTGATGCTTGATCAAGCTGAAAAGCTCAAAGAGGTTCATTGGGTTCGTTGTTGTACCACACGGTGACTCCAACAGTCATGAGTATGTATTATTAACAATTTAATAGGATGTTGACATGTTTGTACATGAAATCGCCATCGCCGAGAAGGATCGGGAGAAGAGGCAACAACTCTTGGACCTTCAATTGACGGAGGATGAGTGGTCTCATGTTGGTATCTTACTTGCGCTGCTAGAAAAGGCTGAGTATGCGCAACAATCATTCTCATTGGATTGCGGGCCAGCGATTCATCTCGCACTCCCTGCGCTTGAGTCACTTCACAAAGCATGGAATACCCGGAGTATGAAAACTGATTATATAGACTTTTGGCCTGGACTCGAAGCTGGTGTCCGAAAGATTGCTGAGTACTATCAGAAGACAGCGGCTTCTGACGTGTATATTCTCACAATGCATAAGTCCTTTATTGTGTTTTGGTGGTATTCTAACTGGATTTTCAGTTCTCGATCCCATGCAAAAGGCTAGCCACATCCGCAAATTTTGGGGGTGTGATATGTATGATGAGGCAATGCAGCATGCTGAGGAGTTGGTACACATGTAATCATATACTATTGATTTGTTACTAATGTGGCATAGTACAAGGAGCGCTATTTAGAGTTGAATGGGGCTATTATCAAAAGGACCAAAGAGCCCATGAAGACGACGGCTGCATATGGCAAGATCAGTCAGCTTTTATGGGAGCTCTCAGATGATGACTCAGATGATGAAGCTACGTCAGCTACTCCTTCGGCTCATGGAGATCCTCATTGTCCATGGCTCCAAGACTTTCACAGATACCTGAACTCGAAGGACCAGCTTGTATCGGGTATGTCCATTGTTCAGTGGTGGGGACTCAATGCAGCAAGATATCCAGTCTGGAGTTCTTTAGCTAGGGACTACCTTTTGATCATGGCCACATCTGTTTCAAGTGAGCGGGTGTTCTCATCAGCCAGAATTACAATTAGCACATGGCAGAATCGGCTCAAAGGGGATATTGTCAAAGCATTGCAATGTCTCAAATGTTGCATTTGACAAGACCTACTCTTCCGCCACCAGGATGACCCATCTGTTACCTCGGAGATTTATGATGAGGGACATAAGATCACAAAGTCGTCATCTCAATTGCAAATGGAGGAAGAAGATTGGGAAGTAGTTGTTGAGGACTTGGAATTACATGAGGGGCGAGATGAAATAGATGATATTAGTGAGAATCTCATCCTTGTACTCAAATAAAATATTGGGCCGGGGCCTGGGCTGTAATTTTCCAATGGGGCTTGGGCTTCAATTTCGCAAAGCCTGATCAAGCCGAGCCAGGCCCTAAGCCTGCACAGGCCATGATTTAGGGCTTGGGCTTGAATTGTCGAAAGCCTGAGCTTTCTTGAGCCGGGCCGGAGCCGGGGCTTTTGGGCCAAGCTGGGCCGTGCACATCACTATCTCTGTCACAACAAGGACCTTGATCTGGCCACCTTGGAAGTGCTGCAGTACCAGTTTCTTCAACCATGATGATCATTGAGCGTTCAAGTAGTCTACACTCTGTCCAAGGTGTATAGGAAGTATTTCCTGAGACCATCTCCATACCAGCTGACTGTCCAGAACTTTATTGACAAAAATTAGAGCACTCAGAAGATTGTCCACACTCTCAGTGCCTTTGTAAACAAAATCCAGAGCACTAGTATTTGTGTTACATTCCCATATTTTTCCCTATTTTTCTAGGCTTTATTTCAACCAGAAAAGACACAAGTGTTGCATTCACTACAGACACACTACACTTCTTATCCTAATGCTCCACTTGCTTACTTTCCCACGCAGGCCACTACTCTCCCACGATATCGACCCACATGGATACACGCTCTAGACAAACACATGGCATGCCACATGACTAATCACGTGATCTTATCTATGACATCATAGCACAGGTATGCTTATCGACCTATAGCACTAATAGCTCTTATCTTATGAACAGCCATAGCCTATACTGTATGTACCTCTTATCAAGCACAGCTTGGTCTGTGTGCATGTATTAGTAGTATAAATACTAGAACCAGTAGACCAAGACACACTAGTCTTGTTCTCCTGGAGTTTTCCCAAACTACCATCACACTTGACCACCCCTAGTACTCTGGTTCTCAAACACTAGACCCTTTGGTGGGTTTGGTCATTTCAATCTGTGGTGTTTGGTATGATTCTGCATTTCTGTGTGACATTGGATCAATTGTTTCCTAGGTTCAGATAGAATGATTCAACTGGATTGATGTGTAGAATGTGGCAGACTTCACTGAGGACAGATGGGCTCATCATAGCCAATGTGGCATATATTGGTACACTGAGTGGGACAAATGACTGCAGTTTGTCTAATTCACTGTATGCAGGTCGGAAATCACCACCCCACTGTGAAACGCAATGCACCTCATCAATAATGATGCTAATCATACGCTTATGGTATGCAGGCATTGCTAGTAGTGAATTAAACTGACTATTCTTGAGCACCATCTCAGGAGATGTGAATATCACTTGATAAGTCTTATCTTTCAATGCCTATATCCATCATCAGTGTACATGTGGGGTGAAACTAGGTTCGTACCTCATAGAGCTTGTTGTCAAATGTCTCATGATTAACAACTGCGGCCTTCAGGCCCACCTCTTGGAAACAACATGCCTATAGATTTGTGAGCCACCATTGTAAATGAACCCAAATTAAGTACCTGGTCCTCCTCAAGGGCATTTAATGGTGATATTACTATAGTAATCTTGTCAGGATGCAGAAATGAGGGGATTGTGAATGGAAGGGTTTTTCCAAAGCCTGTTCCTGCAAGGACAACACAATCTATGCCGAGTACCAAGGCCTCTGCACAGTCTAATTGCCATGGATATGGTTTATGACCTGTTCATGTCTTGCAAATTACAGAAAGAGTGTGTTGAGTGGTCTCAGAGCAGTAGTCCGGTGTATTGGTTTGTTGGGAAGAAAGGAAAGTGTAGGACTTTTCATGATATGGTGTAGGAGGTATTAAGGATGGAACATGGTCCATCAGATATTATATCATATGATAGAACAGCATCTGGCAGCATGTTGAAGTAATGAGGAGACTTAGCAGATCCTATGCAAGTTTACTTTTAAGGATTTAACTGATGGTGTTATGGCATTATCCAAAACAGGTGAAATTCTATCCAAATAAGGATTTAAAGCATGACATGTGTGACTCAATCCAATAGTCCACAGGTAAAAGTCTCCAGACATTCTATGGCACAGAAAATTCCAATACTAGAAGCACCTTCCTTTTTAGAATGACTCAAGACTATGACACATGATGACCTGCAGTAGACACATTATATGTACTGCCTCATAAGTCATCTGATAATGCTAAGACAGGGGCATTGAACAAATAAGGTAATGTCCCACAGCTCCAATAGCAAGAATTCAGGCACAGCACAATTGGGGGTTAAGAACTCGCCTTCTAAAGAAGGACTCGTAATTTCCTAAGAGGGATTCCGAAATCCACGTCGGGATCAAATCTTCTCCATCGTTACCGTAAACCTGGACCCGAATCCTATGCATGATGTATCACAATATTTTTATTGAATCAACTATTGTTCAAGTGGTTTGTCTGTGAAATTTAACAGATCATACAATGATGCTATCTGATGACCCTAGAGGACATTGAATAATTGAAGCACGTCAAGCAGGTTGGAATTTACCTTGTGTTCCAGAACCTCTATCACGTCCCGCAAGTGATCACCTATCATGTGGCGCTTCGCTGCTTGGGTGGCACAATCCAATGATCTATACTCCTCAGCGAGAATACTGTACACCCTTGCATTGGAACGACATCAGCAGAAACATGACAAAGAATGAATAGTCATACTCCCTGAAGTGAGCAAACTCATCTTCGAGCCCACCAATGACCCGAGCAAGGACAGTTTGAGGTGGAACGTCACCCGATCTCAACGTACCGCCATTTTTGTCCATCCTCTCGAGAATTTCGTCGATCGTGTATGTACGTCCGACACCTCGGGCGCTCTCACGTGGGTGGTCAGGATGGGGTCGCGTTCCAATACCTTCATCGAAACCTTCGTCTTTGTCCTCGTGGTCATCATTCTGAGCTTCATGACTGTCTCGGTGACCGCCATTGCCGTGATAGTGGTGGTGGTGGCGGTGGTGGTGGCCTTTACACATTCGACATGACGTTGCATTGTGGCGTGGGGCAGAAAAGAACAAACGTTCCATGCGCTCTGAGCTGATTTTAGGGAACGGCGGATTAGATTCTACCCCGCCAATGTTTCGTTCCTGAGTGCGACGGAGTGGACGAGTACTCTTGACAGAGGAGGATGAGTCGTTGGCCGGGCTTTCTTCCATGGGCAGCGGGGCCGAGTAAGAACTCTGGGCGGATGAATTGGACGCTCGCTCGGAACGACGTTCATCAAGATCCACAGATATTCGGTCTACCTCCTCGTCATCGATGAACCGCCTGACGAGAGGTACCGGAGATTCAATTACTGGAGGAAGGGAGCAATCAGGATCGGCGGCAGGCGCGTCCACCAGCTGGTCACACTGCTCACTTGGAGCGGCGTCACGCCCCTGACGCCGTTCATTGAGGCCCTCCTCGACGACCCCACGCAGGACCTCGATTTCGCCAGCCAGTCTTTCCACTTCGGTTCTGAGCTCGTTAATTTCTTGTGTCTTTTCTGCCAATGAAAGCGCGTCCGATTCCCGAAGGCGACGAAGGGCTTCGAGAAGCTGCTGTTGAGCGGCCAAGTCGGATGTGACACGGGTAAGGTGGGACCTTAGTGTCGTGACGAGTGCTTCTAGCGCTGCGACGCATCAACAAAAAGTATTTCACACAATTGAAGTCACACACCTTTCTTCTCCTGGACCACTTCAAAGTATTTGGACGCGTGGGGGTCTGAGTCTTTGTTTCTTCTCTCCTTTCCTTTGGCGCGAGAAGTAGATGGAACAGCTAAACGAGCGGGGCTAGTGTCTATCGCGTCTTGAGATTCCATAATCCGCGTGCGTTCCCTGACAACATCACGTTTACATTCTTCGAGCTCATACTCGAGCTCTCTGACGCGACGTCGTGCAATGCTATTCTCTGTTTCCAGATGGTTCAACTTTGCATGAAGTGCGTTGAGTGAGGCGATAAGACGGGCTTTTGGTCGCGTAAATCAGTCCTTCTTCCCCAAGGAGTAGAATACAGAATTACCTTCAACCTCTTTAGAAGCCGGACCGCGGACGCTGTACCGTTCCAGATTCGCCTTGGCTGGAGATATCACTGCATTCGTGAGACCGGTGACGTCTGGGAGATGCACGCGACTGCGGTTGGACTTTTTTGATGCGTAGCCGTCGTGGTTCAGGTCACCTAGAGTGTTTCGAATCAATGCGTCCTTCGCCGCGGAACGGTGCGCGGCGGCGAGAATCGCAGCATCCTCTTCTTCTTGAGCTTGACGTACTTCCCGGGCCAGTCCCCTCGCCATCTTGGTGAATCGAGAGCCTGATGTGGAAGGCGTCGCCTGCTGGACATTAACACTTGGCTGGACAACAACAGGTTGAGTGGCGTGTCTGCGAATTGGCGTGGCAGTGGTATCAAAAGCCACTGTAGCTTTTCGTGCCCGAGGAGTCATATTTCGCCGAAGAACATTCGGATCTGCGTATCGATGCGACGACTCTGGCATCGCGTGTTGCGAGGCTCGAGGCTGGCTACCGCGGGGACGTCTGGGAGAGAAACCGACGCGCTGTAGCGTTTCCGATAACTTTGGACGGGGGATGTCCTGCGACTTCTCTGCATCCTCTACATCGGAACCTGCGCGATGTGCTGGAGAGCACGACGTTGCCAAAAGATTAGTACATATCGACACACTCAGATCGGTGCTCCATACCAGCGATGATGTCTTGGAGTGGGCGATCAGCATCATATTCTGCACCGCTGATGCTAGGCTCCCTCTTCCCATTGCGGGCGAGCCCTGCAGTAATGGTAACGGCACTTGCATGGTGGGCAGCGGTCGACATAGTCCGGACATCGTATGGCGTGATACCTTCATCGTCATGGATAGACCATGCACGAATGTTGCTGGCATCAAAATCCAGGATTTCTCGGGAATGGCGATCAAATGAGGCGAAGGCAGTAAATTGGTCGGGTGCAGAACCACGCCTGGGATACTCCAGAGACCCATTGTCGGCGGCATCGTCGTCCTGCACGGAAGATAGATGAAGAGATAGATCGGTGTTTTGCAAGTCGTGTTCGAGTTGTATGCGATGTTGTTCAAGCTCATCTCCAGGGATGCTGAACTCACGGCGTGAGGATGATGATGACTTTTTAGCCATCCGGGGTGTCGCTAGAAACAAAGTACAAGAGAGAGATGCAAAAGCGAGACAAGGAAACGAAGCGGGCGAAGAGCGAGCGAGCAGACGAAATCGCACAAACGGAAGAAGCAAACAATAACGCGTCAGTCACGTGATCGTTATTCGACCCCCCCATGTCGGGTCACTTGCCAGATTTACTTACGCACTGATTTTCTGGTCATCTTCAACGTCATGGAACAGCAGACCCACAAGGCGCACAGACCTGCTCAGTCTGGGGCCAAGGCAGACAAAAAGGGCAAAGGAAAACAACACTCTGGATTCAACGAAAAGGTGCGTCACTTGTACATCGTCCATCCTCGTCCTCGTAATCCCCGCCCAGGCCTTTGCACCCAAGTCTGGCAGACGCGCCGATAGACAAGGTCGTAGGAATGTAGAGCGCGACCAAACTCGTCTACATGTTCCGTTGGTCGACAGGACCCCTGAGGATGCACCTCCACCCGTCATTGTCGCACTCGTGGGACCTCCGGGAGTCGGGAAGACAACCCTCCTCAAAAGCCTGGTTCGTCGATACTCGAAACAGACCTTGCAAGACGCAAAAGGCCCCATCACAGTGGTTGCGGGGAAGAAGCGACGATTGACATTCATCGAGTGCAACAACGACCTCAACTCGATGATCGACGTTGGCAAGGTCGTCGATTTGGTTCTCCTCATGATCGACGGCTCGTTTGGCTTTGAAATGGTCCGCCCCTATGAATCATCCACTGCCCTTCTCCGCTCATGACCCTTGTACACAGGAAACCTTCGAGTTTCTCAACATACTACAATCCCACGGATTTCCAAAAGTCATCGGTATCCTTTCACATCTGGACCTCATTAAGAAACAATCCGCTCTCAAGGACACGAAGAAGGCGCTCAAGAAACGATTTTGGACAGAGATTTATCAAGGCGCAAAACTCTTTTATCTTTCCGGTGTCATCAACGGCCGTTATCCCGACAGTGAAATCCTCAATCTCTCTCGTTTCATCAGCGTGATGAAGTTCCGTCCGCTCGTATTCCGAAATAACCATCCATATCTCTTAGCAGATCGTATCGAGGATCTTACGCCGCGCGAAACAATTCGTGCTTCGAAAGGCAAATGTGATCGCAAAGTCACGCTGTATGGTTACTTGCGCGGTACCAACCTCCGTGAAAGCACCAAGATCCACATACCCGGTGTTGGAGACCTGAACATGACGTCTGTCTCTCTACTGGGAGATCCTTGTCCGCTCCCTGACGTAGATTCGGAGAAACGGAGAAAGCTGAGCGAGAAAAGGAAGCTACTTGTTCACGCACCCATGAGCGACGTCGGAGGTCTCATGTACGACAAAGACTCGGTCTGGATTAACGTCCCCGGTAATTTCACGCGTGGACCAGCAGATGGTAGACTGTTCACTATGGAGCGTATTCGTGGATTGATACCCTTCCTCCAGCTTCTCACTCGGTACCTCAAGGTGAGGGAGAACAGATGGTCATCGATCTTCAAGACGTCAACGCTACCCTCGAGGATGGCATCTTCCGGAGTCAGATCAGATTGCTTGGATCATCGTCTAAACATCTCAGCGTTGATCCAACGTCCCACGTACAGGATGTCGGCGACACAGACGAGGAAGAAGATGACGATGACGAAAATGATAACTGGTCGGACGAGGACGAGGACGATGGCGAGGGACCAGACGGTTCAGATTCGGACAATGGCGAAGACCCATCCATGGACTCCGGCGAGGACGACTTCCTCGATGATGATGATACCCTGATAACGTCGCGCGGTAACAATGGGCGGGGTGCATACCGTAACGCCACGAGACCTTTGGAGGGACTTGCTGAAAAAGAGGGAGACGGAGACATTGCCTTTGCGGACAGTGACTCTGAGCTTGGGGGAAACGATGATTTCTTCCGTCCCAAAGAGATAGCCGAGTCATATGATGACGACCTCGACATGACCAAGGAACCACTATTACCTGAGGACTTGCAGGAATGGGAAGATGAAGAAAACCTCGACTCCATACGTTCGCTTTTCATTACTGGAAATGAAACTGCCACTGCTGGTGCAGATGTAGAAGAGCAAAATGAAGAGGGATCGGGAGGCGAAGAATATGATGAGTCCGAAACCACCCGAGCTGCAGCTCTCGTTGCCAAAAAAGAAGCACTCAAACGCAAGTTTGACGAGCAATACGACGACCCGGAAGGAGACAGAATGGACTTTTACGACGAAAAGAAAGACGAGCTGAATCGCCAACTCCAACTGAATCGGGCGGAATTCGAGGACGTTGATGACGAAGCCCGTACATTGGTGGAGGGTTACCGACCAGGAACCTATGTCCGCATCGAACTTTCCTCCGTTCCATGTGAGATGATTGAGAACTTTGATCCTCATTATCCTATCATTGTTGGGGGCTTACTGCCAGCCGAGGAACGCTTTGGATACCTGCAGGTGCGCATCAAGCGACACCGTTGGTCCATCAAGACTCTCAAGACTAATGATCCACTCATTTTTTCACTCGGATGGCGACGATTCCAGACCATCCCGATATACTCTCTCGACGATCACTCGATCCGTATGCGCATGCTCAAGTACACTCCCGAACACATGCATTGTTATGCGACATTTTATGGTCCCGTTGCACTGCCAAACAGCGGTTTCTGTGCTTTCAATTCACTGAACGGAGAGAGCACTGGATTTAGGGTATCGGCCACAGGTGTCGTTCTCGACGTCGACCGGTCGACGAAAATCGTCAAGAAATTGAAGCTCACGGGGGTCCCCTTCAAGATATTCAAGAACACGGCGTTCGTCAAGGACATGTTTACCAGTGCACTCGAGGTCGCGAAATTTGAAGGGGCCACTATCCGGACTGTTTCGGGGATTCGAGGACAAGTGAAAAAAGCGCTCTCGAAGCCAGGGGGTGCGTTCCGGGCGACGTTTGAAGACAAGCTGCTCATGAGTGGTGCGTTGTCATCCGCAACGTCGACGTGACGGAGCTGAACACAAGACGACAGACATCGTCTTTTTACGAGCATGGTACTCGATCCAGCCTCGTCAGTTCTATAATCCAGTGACATCATTGCTTCTATCGGATAAGTCGCGCTGGGAAGGTATGCGGCTCACGGGCCAAGTGCGACGAGACGAGGGCATCAAGACGCCGCTGAATGTCAACTCGCACTACAAGCCTGTCAAACGCATACCACGACGATTTAATCCGCTTAAAATATCCAAAAAGCTGCAGGCTTCGCTGCCCTATGCATCCAAGCCGAGGGCGATGAAAGCGCAAAGCACCAAGACATATATGCAAAAGCGTGCTGTGGTGATGGAGCCTGAGGAGAGGAAAGCCATCTCTCTTTTGCAACAGATCAGAGCGCTACGGAAGGATCAGGTTGTGAGACGGAAGGAGAAGCAGAATGAGAGGAAAGAGGTGCATCGGAAAAAGGTCGCTAAAGAGGAAGCGCTGAAAGGAGACAAAGACAAAGAGAAGCGAAAAGAAATCATGAGGCTGGCTGGAATCAAACACAAGCGCCAAGCTGATGTCGAGGAGGGCAATGGATCATCGAGGAAGAAACGGCGGACTAGTAGCTAGTTCGCTAGATGACCGTGATGCAATATACTTACTTTGAGAACAATAGGATAAGTGTACTAGCGTTACTTTCAAACGTTCACAACCGCCGTCCGCCCCGACTCACGAAATGCCTCCAACGCCATCCAAGCTGAGCCTGACCCGATGCCCTCCCTCGCCAACCTCACCCCATCCTTATAATCCTCCGCAACCCCAGCAACGACCAACAACGCCGCTGCATTCATCAACACGAACTCTCTCACCGGTCTCAACTCCTCCTCGCCATCGCCAGATGACATCAACAACTTCGTCAATGTCGTCGCATTCTCCGCTGCCTCTCCACCCTTGACCTTGTCCAACCCATGCGTCCCCAGCCCAAACATCCCGGGATGCAGCACCGTCTCCGTGATACTCCCATCCGGCGCAAGCGCCCACGCCGACGTCTCTCCCGCACAGCTAATCTCGTCCAGACCCTCGGCGCCACACACGACCAGCGCGCGCTGCACCCCGCCCTCCCTAAGCGACTCGGCAAACGGGCGTCCGAGCGCGCGGTCGGCGACGCCGAGGAGCATCCCTTGAGGTCGGGCGGGGTTGATGAGTGGACCGAGGACGTTGAAGAGGGTGCGAAAGGGGACGGATTTGCGGTGGGGGGCGAGGAGGGCGAGTGCAGGGTGGTAGTGCGGGGCGAAGATGAAGGAAAAGGGGATGCGGGGGATGCGGGTGGGGGTGATAGAGTCTGTCGGTGGGACAAAGTGGCACCCGAGCTCTTGGAGGAGGTCAGCGGAGCCCGAGGTCGAGGTCGATGCGCGGCTGCCGTGCTACGTGATAAGGATAGGGACGATATGGGTGATATGGAGAACAGGAGCAAAGGTTGCGTCAGGACAGAAGACACGCATAACGGATGCATGTCGTACCTTGACGACGCGCGCGCCGGCGCCGGCTGCGACGATCGCAGCGGCCGTGCTAACGTTGAACGTGTTGTATCCGTCCCCACCCGTGCCGACGATGTCGACGACAAAGTCCTTGTCGTCATCCTCGACTGCGGCTTTGAGTGCCCGAGCACGAAGCACCTGAGCGGCCGCTGCGAGGTTCTCTGGGCGGCGTTCTATCCGGTGGATGTGCATCGCAGCGAGAAAGGCGCCGATTTGCGTTGGGGGGACGACATCGGGTGTAAATAGGTGTTCGAGGGCGAGTTTGAGGTCGTCTGGAGTGAAATCGTCGGGTGTCTTGACAAGCTTTGCAAGCAGCGCTTTGAACATGTCTGGGGTGTGCTCTGTCATCGCGATTCAGGACTTGAATGGTCGCGATGTAGGCTGTCTAGCACTGAAACTCGGAGCATCCGAAGATCGGAGTGTGGTGTCTGTGCGGCCCTCATGTCACTAAGGCAGAGATCGATCAAGCGGCCAGCGCTAATAAGTGTGCGATCATACACGGCAGGTGTTCGAACTGTAAATCAAGATATTTTTTGCCCCGATCTCGACCAATTCGTCCAATCACCCTCGCAGACTCCTTTTTCTCTACCGTCCACCCAATCCGCGTTCTCCAATGGGCTGACCGTCGGCGCCCTTCGTCCAGGTGTGATATGAACCGCATGCGATCAGATTGATCAATGGGGGGTGATTAGCGCGCGAAGGCGTGTTGGGTTTGATGAGTGTGCAGGACCAAGGCGATGGCGTGAAATCCTGCCGCGCGCATCGTATCGCCCGATTCTATTCATCATGCATGCATTGCATATGCGTCAGACCTCGAAGTTCGTGACGACGCGCTTCCCGCGGCCTTCGACCGTCATGATCGGGTCCGTGTTCGAGCACCTGGACTTGCAAGGCGCATTTCCCAAATGCGAGGCGTTGGATTTCGGTAATCTTGTCCTGCATTTTGGCTTCCAGGATGACGTCGTGACAGGTAATGCCGACATCGACGTTACCATTGCCGACGAAAGAGGGATTGTCGGCTGCGGGGAGGAAGACGCCACACATGCAAACGTGCCCAGATCAAAATATGAACAGTATCGAGGGACTTGCATTGCGACTGGGTGGTTCATTACGGGACGATCCGATGGGCGAAACTAGATGTCCGCGCCTGATAAAGTCGATCAGGACGGCCATTTTGCGAGTACATCGACATCGACTCATCAACGCACGCACTACCTGCAAGCAACTGCCTGTTCAGGGTGAAACACCGTACATAGTGACCTTTACCTAAAGAGCCTGTGACTGTGACACGACGCGTCACAGTAATTGAAACATGGTTCAATTCTGACCTTGCGGATGAGCGGACACTCTAGTAATGATTGGTATCCGAATCGTCGCGGGACGTACTCGCCAGATCCCACCACTGCCATCAGTACTGGTGCACGGACCATGCACAACCATTCCCAGGGAGGACACGACGCCGTGTACGATGCTCACAGGCTCTTTGCTGCTTATCCGCCCGCCTCCGCGACGCCCTCTGCCCATGGTATCGTCCTCTATCGCTCTGTCCTTTCCGCGCTGACCAGCACACACAGTGACGAGGCATATCAGCAATCTTTCCAACCCTGCTCCACCACCGACCTACATGCAGGCAAACTACTCCGCTTTTCATGCCATCTCCTATCAGACCCATCCGTCGTCCAGCTCTCCCTTTTCAGACTACTCCCGCGAGCTCACTTATCTCTCCGACCCTTCTACCCCCGCACAGCACTCCCAGTATTGGCAAGCTACCAGGAACGAATCCGTCCGTTATCTCTCCTATGGCACCCCGTACGTACTCGTCCCTTCTCCCTAGCATTTCCACTCATTTCGCGTTTCCATAGCGTTAACCAATACAGTTTCTCTCCCCCCTCGAACTGGACTCTCACACCCACCAACTCCTCCTACAACCCACCGGCTATAGCCAACTCTATCCTCCAGCGGTTCAATCCAACTTCGGCCTATCCCACACCACCTCCCCCTGGCATCCGTTCATCCTCATCCTCGCTCGCGTTCGCTCTCGGCTACCCAAGTCAAGCCAAATCACAGCCACGCGTCTACAAACCAGAGGAATCTGGCCCCTTCTTCAAGGATTTCCTCAACCGTTCTTCCCAGCTCTTAGATTCAAAACCCAACCAACCAACCAATACCCCTCAGCAGTCTCCTATAAAGGTAGAATCGCTCCCCCCAGATCAACCACCACCTCCGGCAGTTCCCCAACCCTCCGTTACCCCTAGGAAGCGTAAATCTCCGGATGATCTCATCACGCCTTCTCGCAAGCGCATACATGCAGCAAACCCCACAAATTCTCCTTCAAATGCGAGGTTTACGAGTGAAACGCCCTCTCTCAAGTCGTCAAAATCCTCCCGCCAGGTATTGGCATATGTCAACATCCCTCCTCCCACTTGGAAAACAACACCATCGACAAAGTCGTTCTCTGGTGATCTGGCCTCTGGAGATGAATCTGCTGACGAAGATCATCCCCGTCGCAACATGCATGTCGACATAAAGTCTTCCGCTCGACGCACTAGAGACAAGGATGAGCGAGGTATCGCGATTCGTATTCATTGCAACCGGCCCCACTGACTTCCCGTGTATTACAGCCCCTCTTGAGAGGCTCAACACCTTGATTGAAGATATACTCGAAGCGGAAGACTCTCTTGCAGCCGATATTGAACCTGCTGACCTCCCAAAGGAATACTTCTCTCCTCTCACCGTTGACTGCAACCACCCACATCTCCAGCCAAGCATCGTGAGGAAATTGACAAAATACATTAGTCAACTCGCTCGTCCCTCCAAGCGATCTCGACGCCCAACGCGTGAAGGTGTCGCCAATACTGGTTCCGGGTCAAAGGCACGAGACACTCTTGGAGACATCGGAACCCCCACGTTGTCGAGATTAATGAAGATTTTAGAACGCTCGATCAAGGCAGGGGAAGATTTAGATCCTCTTCGCACTTCTACCCACCATCCTCCACCGCCTTCATCACCCAGCAAATCGAAAAAAGGTCAGAAGGTTCCAGCAGATGCTATAGATGTACATGAGGACGGTCCCACCGTGCATGATTCCCATCCCCAACAACTTACAGATTCGGACGTACACGAGTTGACAGTTCATTTGGAGGTTTCTCGAGATAGCATCCTGGCTGCGGAGTGTTGTATGGCGCTCTTGAGTGGTGAGGGCCTCACAAAACAGGTTCGTGACCCTAGTTCGTAATTTTTTACGAATCGCTCAGTTGCCCCGCAGCTTTACTCAGAGGAGTTGATCACAACTTGCCTCAGTACTGTTAAGAATCAGCTCACTATGGTCGTCTATCCTTTTGTAGAGGGCACAGGAGTCAGTGGAGCAACGTCTCCTCAACTTAACTGTATACTTCGCTACACGCATTCCAGCTGCGGAGAGTTGCGGAGGCTGCTCACCGAGCTCTTCCAAGCTCTCGCTGCCGCTCTTCCCCGCATCAACTCCCTGTTTTCCGCAGATGGGGTTAGCATGTCTGATGCAATCATTATCCAAGCGGTTTATATCGCTATAGGTCCATTTTTTGTGGTCGAGTCTGCAGAGAGCGACACCAAGGGTAAACGGGAGAATGTTGTGTTGAGTACATTGGGGAACAGCGCCATGAGAGGTCTTCGTCTCGATGCTCTTTCAATCATTCGAAGTGTGAGTATCCCGTTGATACCAGGGCTTAACCAAGCTGATCTCTTCAAGGTCTTTGCAAACCACGAAGATCAACGGTCATGGATCATTGAGGAAATCTTGTCGTCACTCATCAAGCTCTCGAACAGCCACAAGAAGGCTGGACAGTTCCGGTCCGTCCTCCGTTTAAACGGTCTCACCTCTCGTCATTAACATCTCTACAGTCTACGCGATGGTCGTTCAATACGTACAGTGTCAGCCCTACTTCTTCAACTGGTACAGACATCTGCACGCGACGTTCGAATAGCTGCGCGAAACATTTCCAAGACTCGTCAAAATCGCGCGCTGCGGAACCAGGACAGTACGACAGAGAAGGCTAAAGACGTCGTTTTCGATGAACAAGATGTAGAAGTGTGTATCACTGGTCCTGTGTTTCGCTTTCGCTCATGAGACCAGGAGATACAACTGTATATGTCTGGCCTAGACTCGGCTAACAATGCCGCGAAAACGATTGTTCTCTTTTTGACACAGAGGTATGTTCGTGTTCCTTACCCGCGAGCATGTCCCCACCACTCGCCTAGGTCCGGGAAGGGGAAGCTGACGAAGAACTCGAACGAGGCCGAGTATCGAATCATTCTCGATAACCTCATCTCTGACCTCTTGGTTGTACTATATTGGCCAGAGTGGCCGGCAGCAAGTTTGATCCTGAGTGTGATTTGTAAATTCATGGTATGACTGTTCGGAGGTGATCATTCGTGCGATTTAACAGTATTTCTTCTTCAGGTAGCCTCACTGGATGACGTGAAGACGAGTGTTCATATAGATACTAACGCAGCAAAGGCGATAGCTCTGGATCATTTAGGGGTCATCGCAGCTCGATTACGATCAAGCACTATCAAGGTTCGACAACGGTGTGGTAAACATCCACTTGTCCCGCTGGATGATGTATGCATTTCACGTATTGGAGGGGTCTGACGCTGAGGTTCCGTAGATTCTTTCAACGGAGAATGTGCAAGATTTCAAAACGCTTCTGGCTCGTCATGAAGCCATTTCTTCCCACTTGCTGAAACGTTCTTCTGATGATCAAGCCTACGAGGTACGTCGTAAACCGTGGTGAGAAATCATGGCTATATCATCTTACCGAGGTCAGAGCGCCCGCGAGCTTACTTCTGCCGTCTGGGGTCACGAACTGGCAAACGCATTAAGAGTGTTGCGCGGCGCTCTGCCCTCCGAGGATGACGGTAGACGCACACAAAAATCATCACCGACCCTCAATCTTTGTCTGAAGCTTCGGACTGCCCTCTCCGAAGTATGGACACATCGTTCTACGGATGTTTTTGATGTCGGGTGAGTGGGTATCAAACGTAACAAACTCTCTTGATGTTTTACGCCTTGCTAGATCTGAAGAAGAAGTGGCTCGGGTTGACCTACTTGCAGAGGAGATTGGCACGGTCCAAAATCTTAGGAGCTCTTTCGGACCTATACTAAATGTGGTGCTGATGGCTCTTGATGCACCGCCAGTGTTCATGCGAACCAAAGCATTGCGAGCTCTCGGCCAAATCGTAACCAGCGACTCTAGTATTCTTTCTACAGTAAGCATGTGTACATTCCAATCCGGCGCATATAGTTGATACAGTACAGGCCAACGTACGACGAGCCATTGAAGGGCACCTTCTGGACTCTTCTCCAGCTGTTCGAGACGCTGCTGTTGAGTTGATTGGCAGATACATGATTGAATCGCCTGAAGTCGTCGGTGATTACTATTCAAGAATCGCTGACCGTATAGCGGTATCTCCTTGTTCCTCCCCTTCATCCACCGTTCGCTGAACCATTGGCTACAGGACACTGGGCTCGGGGTACGAAAGCGTGTGATCAAACTGCTCAAGCAATACTACGGCGTCACCGAGGACCTAGCACGTCGCGTTGACATTTGTACAAAGCTTGTATTGCGAATGTTGGACGAGGATGACACCGTCAAGGACCTCGCTGTCAAGACCATGGAGGAGTTGTGGTTCCAGAACACGCCATCTCAGGCTGCCCCTCCCAAGGGAAAGCCACCTTCGTCGAGTAACACACAGGACAAGACGTCACTGCTCATGAAAGTGTCTGTTATCATGGGCGTCTCCGCTTACTTCAAGGATAAACAATCTCCTTTGGAGGACCTCCTTCACAAGATCATGTCGAGTCAAAACCCTGTGGATGCTCCGTCCATGCACGCAAAGTACTCTGAGATATGTGAAACTTTGATCGATGGTCTCGTCGACGCCTCTGACCTCCCTGGTTTTGTGAGTGTCCACTCTATCAATAAATGTGTTTCGAGCTTATCCGTATCTCAGACGGTACAATCCTGCATAAGGATGCTCTATCTCTTTGCGACTGCATATCCGTCTGTACTATCTGGTAGCAATGCTTCCACGCTACTCCCCTACTTGAAGAATCCTTCTTCGGTTCGTATGAATCCATCGATTGAATGCAACATTTACTAATTTCGATCCCTAGCCTGAGGAGTTGGCCGTTACTGATTACCTGCTCCGGGTTTTCCGGATATCAATCCCCCATATGCCGAAAACTGCTATCAAGTTTGGCCAGGAGCTACAGTCGGTTTTGCAGCCAATGATCGTCAAACCGTCAAACGTTGGTGGTGTGGTGGTGGGTTGAGCTTACGAGCCCCTTTAATCACGTCTGACCTTTTCGTTCAAGTGCTTACAAGAAAGCGTCGCATGCTTGTGTGGCTCTGTACAACACCTCACACATGACTTTCATCGACTCGTCGCCCTGCTCAAGTCGTGCAATGGTGGGTTCCGCTTTGTCGACACATTGACTTGAATCTCACGCGCGCTTGGCAGCTCGTATTCAGCAAGCTATCGTTCGCAGGGACGCCGCGATGTCTGCAGTCGAAACACGGACATTATCTATCCTCATCTTCATTGTGTCCCTGCTTGGAGAACACTGCGATTTTGATCATCTCCGTCTTGAGCGACCTGGTGAGCCCCAAGTTGACTGGACTGATGAAAAAGATTTCATCTTTTTGTAGAATTTGCAACAGAGTTAAACGGCGTTTCAGAGGTAATAAAACTCACAGAATGATGTCAGTGCTTCTAACCGCTATCCCGTGATAGGGACCTATCGTGGAACACATTTACAATAGCCTTCTCTCCCTCTACGCGAAATACAGCGATGCTGGCCTCAAGGGGCGGATCTTGCAATGTCTAGGTGCGTTTTCATAGTCACGTGTAAGCGACCTTCTTGAATTCCTTGCAAGGTTTTTTGTTCCGCACTCAGCCTACTTTGATGACGTTGGAGCGCTCTGCTGGGATTATGGACGCGATTTTCACTTCGCCTGATGAAGATAGCCGAGGACGATTGCTGAGGATCATGCAAGAGTTCTTGGTTTCCGAGGCGGCGAAACATGCCGAACAACTCAAGGGTGAGTAGCTCATCACGTACAACTTGGAGGGTGTTGACGCACGCTGTTCAGGCTCTGGGCAAGGAAAGGGCGAGGGCGTGGTGGATATGGCTGAGCTCGTCGGGAATACAGAAGGATTTGCAGATTCAGGGTAAGAATTATTGTTTCGGGTATCGTCGATGGTGACGAGCTTGTCATTTGAACAGGGTCAGCTCCGCGGTCGTTCAACGTTATATAGCACCCATCTTGGAGGCTGCGCTCTCCCAGAACCCGCAGATACAGGCTGTTGCTGTCGATATTCTGACTTTCACCGTCAAGCAAGGGCTTGCACACCCGCTTCAGGTATGCAATGTAAGCTATCCTGCGCGTCACTGATACTAGTCGAAACACCAGTCTTTCCCGATCATTGTTGCACTTGAAACGAGCCCTGTCGTAGCGACGAGTGTTCGGGCAAGCGCGTTGCATGCCATTCTGTACAACAAGCATATGAGTCTTCTCAATGCTCGTTTTATCGTCAGCGCGAGGCAGTCGTTTGATTACCAGAGAGTGATTTCGCCAAACAACGTCCAAGGTAGGCTCACTTTTGAGTTTTTCGACAACACTCACCTCGTCGCTGTAGGATATCGTATGCAACCTGAGCCAACCGCGTTGTTGCAACGATGGTATTCGCTAGTTCGGGAAAAACGTGCCCCTCGACAGGATTTCTTGAAAGCGCTTGTCAAGGCATTCGACATTCCGACCGCACTGAAATCATCGCAGGTGGACATCCATCTCTCCTCATATTCCACCTTGTGTCTCATTCTGACAAACGACACATCTAGGACGACGTTGACTTCTCCCGTTACATGGCTGAGAATTTTGCCACTCTAGATTACAAGACTCAAGAGGAAGCTTTCACTGTCATCAAACACCTCACGTCCATTTTATCCACTTCAGGAATGCAACTCATAGAAGTCGTTTCTCCTTCAAACCTGCTTGTCCAGCTGCATGAGCCACAACAGCAATCCACCCTGAATCCGAATGTTACGGTGAGACGAACGATTGATAGTGTTGACAATTCGCTGATCGAGGCTGTAGCACCCCACTCCACAACCTCCACTGGGAGCGAACCTTGATGTCGACGTCATGAGAACATCGGTAATAATCTGTATTGTGATGCTGCTGAAATCTCACTTGAAAGCGTTATATGGCTTTTCGGAGGAGTAAGTCAGGTTATCACCTTGGATGGTCTTGACTTATGATTCGCCCCCAGAAAATGTAGTAAATTCGTCCCGGGAAAGAAGAGTGCTGTCGGGGACAAACCTGCTGTCAAACGTCATCAGTTTCCGATATCTTGGGATCGTCTACCGTTTGCCATGGCACCCCTTATCCTGCCTGAGCATTTGGCGACGCAAAAGGCAACGGTAAATCAGGCGCTTGCTTGTGCGTGGATTGACCGTTAACTTTTCTTTTTCTCTTCCACCAGTTCCTTCAGATTTGGAACGAAGATGGTGTAGTAGCTGAACCCGAAGATGTCCTCGAGTGATACGTCCCTTTTTGTTGTTGTCCGAGTCTCCTTTCAAAAGCATATATCATTATTCTGTGTGCATTAATGTATCGTACTGCCTGGACAAATACCGGTAGATCTAATGGGGCTCAGAAACATCCGATGTCGCGTTGGCGATAGAGCGGTCGTTGTAGCTATATATCGAAGCTCAAATATTCTTCATGCATCTAAGGAGATCGTGTGTAATCGCTATGGTCTAATGACGCTACCATCTATGAACATGACCGATCCCTTTGGCATTTTGCCAATAGCTTTCTGAATGGCGTTGTCCAAGCATGGCTCATCTTCAAACACCCACTTCAGTTTACCGCCATATGACTCTGGCAAGTCTTCCTCGTCAATGAGTTCGCGAAGCGTCTCTCCAGGATCCTTGCCCAGAATATGCATCTTGCGACGCGTCCCTTCGTCAAACCAGCCCTACGAATCAAAAAAAAAGATGTCAACGTCACCGTCACAGTCCTCGTACCAGGCACAGAGTAAGCGGTGCCAGCGTACCTTGATCCAATTCCACACGGTAGGAAAGAAGGAGGGCGAATTGACGATAGCGATGGTGTGTAGCGTTTCTGGGTAATTGGCGGTCGCCATCGTGGATGCTTGTTGGAGGTGGCTTCGGAGGAACCACATGTCTCTCAGCGACACGTCCCCCAGATCGATGATGGTCGTCACCGAGGAGATCGGCGGCGTCGGTGGGTCGTGGGGAATGTAGTCGCAGAGGGGTAACACGAATCGGATCATGCATTCGTAGAGCACGACACTGCAAGTAGGAATCAATAAGTGTCCAAATGAGTGGAATGACGTTTTTTTTTTGTCAGAGGACGGGTATGTGAATCGAAAGACACGTACATGCGCTGGTACCGTTTCTCTGATGGCACTGCATCCAGCTCACGGCGCAGTGTGCTGTCGAGCGAAGCGAGTCGGTAAACGTACAGCGGTAGACCCTGCTATATGATGTAGATACGTGAGAAGTCGGTTCGCGACAGTTGCTGGCAATACAGGATGCAAAGCGAAAACAGAGCAACCCTACTTTATCTCGGCGCCCCGTCCAACGCGGATAGAATCTCCGGGAAGACTCGAGCGCGTCCACATCATCAAACGTGTTGAACAGCGCGTCGACGTCATGTTGCTTTCGCCATGCTTCTGTACGGGCAAAGTGTGTCGCAGCCTTGTCGAGGTCGTACAAACGTGCACGCAGAAAACGCCTTGTGTGACAATGTGTGTATGTTATATGTATGTCGTGTATATTTTTTCACGCGGGTGTCAGCGTCAAGACATGAATGTGCGTTCAAGCCCGAGAGAACGGAGGTAGACGTACAAGAGGGTCGCGTCGTTGTGACTGGCTGGCGTCTCGTCCGTCGCGGGTCGGTAGAGACCTTCTTGGGCGAGGTGTACTCTCAACGCCTCGATTTGCTGGATGTGTTCGTCCGTGCCGACCGGCCCACTTGTTTGAATTTGATCTTGTGTGCCTGCTACTGCGGGATGATCTGACACTGGTGGGGTGGCATTTGGCGCCGGTGGAGAGACACCGTCAGCTTGACCATCCACTGAGTTTGCATGGGGCTCCGAGTCGGATAGAGTAGCCATGCACAGCGCAATGGCCCGGCGTGTAACGTCTGCCTAACGGATTGGTAGGTCAGAAATAAAATGAACTGAAAGTCGATCTACTGCGTCAGATACGTGCCGGACAAGACGGCGTTCAATATACGGAGTAAGCAGCAGCAAGAGGTTACTAGGGCACAGGTATCAGTAGGCTGTGTGGAGCCTACTCAATTCAAGGCCATCTCCGATTCTCCCCTTCTGCAGTTTCGGGCAGTCTCCAGGTTATGTAAGGCTGAACATTCATGGGAAACCTGGCTGACGAATACGATACAACGTGACCGAGAACAATGTTTCGGCATATTGTAAGAGTCGATCGGACACACCCTGACAGACGTGCCATTGCAATGAGCCACGAGTTACTGATCAGAGTTCACCTTTTCGTGCAATAATTCCAATAACCGCCTCTCCTGTTGATCCATGAACAGCATTACCGTCCCGAATCTCTGAACCTTGGTCAAGGCTAACAGGTAATCTCGTACGCCATCTCTCGTGTCCGAAGCGGAATCCTGCTCGAGCATGGCCTGAAATGTGTGTAGAATGGATCTAAGCAACTGCGGTTCCAACGAGGCTTGAAATAGTGCTGGGATGAAAGTTGGGGGGATTGTCTAAGCGCCAAAAGATAAACTTCCTGGGGCTATTTTTGCAAGAGTAACTTACACGAATGAGATTCCACCTGTCCTTGTCGGTTTTTAGGCTCTCCCACGACTTGGTAAATTGAAATAACGTCGTAGGTGGCTGTGAGAATCGTGGGGTACTTGCATTATTCGATGCTGGTCGTGGTGTGGATTTCGAAGAGGTAGTCTCATTTGATGTCCTGGTGACGATGGTGTGGTTTCCTGTATGACGGATTATCCCACCTGATACTCTGACCGGCTTAGATCCTTCGCGTGCTTGTTTGGCGTCCACAAACGTCTGCGGTTTGGACGGAGGAACCTGTGTTGTAGTTGGCTTGTTTTCTGGCTTCAGAGGACGTGATGAGACTGGCTGAAGCAAATCTGCATTTTTGGTCTGTGAAGGTGCAGGGGTCCGTCCATCGTCCTCAATGATCTCAATGGGAACTCGACGTCTTTTGGGAGTGATCTTGGGTTTGTCGATAGCCTACGAATGAGAATCCAGCTCATGACCAATGTCCTGACTTGTGGTAAGGACTTACGATATACTTGGAACGTTGTTTGAGCTTTTGTTGCTGTGATATCTTCTCAAGCTCGAGTATCTCACTCTTGACCGATTCATTGGCAGGCTCTAGGGCGAGGGCTCTGTCCAGGTCTAAACGGATGAGCCAACTCGGATTTCGTTTTGGCGTTGTTCCATACCTGCCCGTGCATCATCCAGGTTCCCAAGAGCTCTCCGCGCTTGACCCCTTCTGAAAAATGCCTTGACGTTATTAGGACTCAATGCCAAAACTTTGTTACAATCCCTCTCCGCATCCTCGGATCTATCGAGTGACTGATGAGCCACATGGAGCAGCCTCGGAATGGATCATATATGGACGTACTTGCCTAGTTTGAGATATGCTGCTGCCCTGTTGAGGAAGAATGTGTGGTCACTACTGTCGGCGAGAATTGCGTCGGTGTAGTGACCAATCGCGGTGGGATAGTCGGCTGCCTTGAAAGCCGCATTTCCCTGGCCAAGCCTTGTCAATCAGAGCCCGGTAGTATTCTCCAATATTCACCTTGTCTTTCGCCACTTTTGCCTTTTCTGACGCCATTCGGATGTTGGATGCGGCAGAGGCGGTGACGGTTAGTAGTAGAAGGCCTGTAAAGGTGACTTGAATGCGTGTCAGTCGCGTGTCATACTAGTAATACTCAGACTTTCTCTACAGCGCGCATCACCCGGGAGTCATTGCAGACTTGTTCACATCTCAAATAGACATCTCTCTCGGCGCGGGTTTGAGCGGAACACAAGACGTGATAGTCCCGCTCCTTGTTCGGTTGTTCACGCGACCGTGTCCAGGCATTCGTGAAATGAACATAAAAGCACCCCAGGGTGCGTACTTTCATTCGGTTTGACCCACGTTTTCTTCACCCAATACTCATGTCTAACTCCGAAGCCTCCGTCAGTAAACCCGCACCCTCGCTCTCGTCTCCCCGACTCTTGCACTCTTTGCGCGATGAAAACCATTCCATCCTCAGCTTGATGGCTGATGATCGGCACATCTTCGTCGGAGGACAGTGTCAAGATATCTCGGTCGGTATAGCAGAGTTCGCGTTGCTTGACCAACTAATCAACGCCAGTAGGTTTGGGACAAGCAGTCATACACACTCAAGACTAGTCTTCGCGGTCATACAGGAAGCATACTTGCTTTGGAGCTCGCGGAACACAAACAGTGGTTGTTCAGCGCTTCAGGTAGGAAGGGCATACTTCTTCTATACTAGGTTCTTGACATTTCGTAGGCGATAGTACTGTCAGGGTAGGTGCTGTTTTCCTCCAATGTCCGCTTACGACCAAACTCGGATTAGATATGGTCCACGAAAACCTTCGATGCAATCCATGTCCTTCATCCCTATCTAGAGAGTGGGGCAGGCGATCTTTTCTCTCTGGCTTGGAACCCCGTTTTGCGAACTGTTTACTTCGGCTGCCAGAACACCTCGATACAATGGTTCAACTTTAGCCGATCACCCCAAGAACAGTTTTGTTCTGGTGCATCCACGCCCACCCGCAAAGTCCACAAATTCTTTGACAGTTATCCTCAGTACACTCATAAACCCGCGGATTTGCTAGCAAACAACCTTAGTGGTTGTTGTTCCCCTCCCTTGGACAAAAATGTCATCCAAATCCCTGCTCACAACGTTTTAGACTCTGCACACTTTGGGTACATATACTGTATGACGGTGATGCCATCACAGAGGACTGGCTCTGACGACACTGCACTACAACTCGATACGACTTACCACCTCTTGACGGGTAGTGGAGACGAGACTGTCAAGGTAAGTCAGATGTTGATATTGATAATATTAATCCGACGATCAGAATACCCACCTCTCGCTAGATATGGACATGCACTTCCACTGGTCCAGTTCTAAAACATACGTTTGAATGCAATCATGGTGCAGTCTTGTCCCTTGCAATTATGGGGGATACTATCTTCGCAGGATGTCAGGAAGGATATGTACAAGTATTTGATTTCGAGACCAGAACACTTGTCCGGACCATCATAGTCCAGGAGGTTTGTTGAAACATTATTTACATGCATTCAGCAGAAACTCATGATGCTTTCCAGAACATCGACGTGCTATCATTGTCTATGCTGCATTCCGAGCTTTACACGGGCTCTGCGAATGGCCAGCTACAAGTGAGTGCCTTAAGGTCAGGGGATTGCAGTACATAACATTCTCGTGAATTGAAGCAATGGTCGCCTACATTCAATTGCATTGCTTCCTGGAGTGCTCATGAAGGGAGTGTGCTTTCATCTATCATGACCCATTCTTTTCAGGCAAATACGTTCGCACTTGTCTCAGGCGCAAGTGACGGGTTTGTCAAGGTGAGTTACCCATCCCACTCCTCACGCTTGTACATCATATCCCGTCCAGATTTGGGACATTGACTCGCCATCGAAAGCAAATTCTGCTCCACTTTCGGAGAACCGTCTCCCTGAAGCTGAAGATGACAGTCATGGTGAGCGGCCCTCCATGTGAACTCCATATCACTTACGTTTGACACCTAGATATCATGACCTATGCACTATCAATTTTTGTCTCTATCCCGAGTGTCAGCTCTGATCCTTTGCATCTCGAAGATTGCCGCCAAGCAGCCATTTGGTTGAAGAAGTGTCTGCACCAACTTGGCGCCGAGTCAACACTAGTAAAGCTTTACTTGTATATAATGTCTGGTGATTAAGTTTCGGTGTTTAACAGTTGCCAACAAGTGAGCACGGAAGTCCACTGGTCTTGGCAACCTTCCACGGAACACAGGGCCAATACCCGAAGCCTCGGATATTGTTTTATGGGTAAATTTGTGCTACTTGCTTCCTTTGGCTCTTTCTAAATCTTTTCAGACACTACGATGTCATCTCAGCCCCACGTGATGGCTGGGACTCTGATCCATTCACTGTCACCGGTCGGAATGGCTACCTATACGGTCGAGGTGTCACAGATAACAAGGGTCCCATCATGGCGGTGGCATGCGCTGCTGCTGAACTGCTGAGGAAACGAGCTCTTGGAGTTGATCTGGTCTTCCTGATTGAGGGTGAAGAAGAGACAGGTAGCGCCAGCTTCATGGGCGCTGTTTCGGCGTACAAGGTTTGACTTTATCAATTTGGGGACTTGCACATATCCTCATTCGTCCAGTCTCAAATCGGCGACATTGATGCTATTCTGCTCAGGTATTGTGACATCATAAACTGACCGGGCTCTCCTGATTCATTCTCGCAGCAACTCTACATGGATAACCGAGTACCCGCCATGTATCACGTACGGACTGCGCGGAGTAGTCCATGCTACAGTAGGAGTATGTTCTCTGGGTTTAGAGTCCAGGTTATGCTCTAAACGTCTCCTAGATATCCAGCGGCGTCCCCGATCAACATTCTGGTATCGAAGGCGGAGCCAGAGCTGAACCCATGCTTGACATGTAGGTACTGTGTCGATAGCATAGCAATCTTTCGACGCTCGTCTCTAGGATTCGCCTACTCGCAACGCTGACGGACAGTCAGCGCAAAGTCTCCATCCCAGACTTTTGTGCGTTGCTCGGGCTCTGTGATCAGCATCCCTCCCGGCTCAAAGCGTGATCTCAGATGACAGCGTTCGCCCCCAGACAGAAGACGAAAAACAACTCTACGAATTGTTGTCGTCGGTAACGCATAGTCCCGCTTCAGTCCTCTCTTCACGGTGGCGCGAACCCTCGCTCACGGTCCACAATGTCTCGGTTTCCGGTCCCGGAAGTAAGTCCTTCGATCTGATCGACCGCGTTCGATCGTCGTCCTCACAGATCTATGACAGATCCCACCGTCATTCCCGGAATGGTGACGACCAAGCTCTCGCTGCGCATCGTACCGGACCAAGACCTGGACACGATCTCGCACGCGTTGGTCTCACACCTGAACGCGTCTTTTGACGCGTTCGGATCACCCAACAAGCTTTCCGTGCGTCCCTTTCTTTTTCTTTTTCGGACGTCCGGCGCGTCGCCAACACTGACGTCTGTCTCATGACGCCCTTGACTTAGGTCACCATCGATCACACCGCAGACTGGTGGCTAGGCGACCTCGATGATCCATGGTTCAAAGCGCTCGAGTCAGCCGTACGGGAAGAATGGAGCGTCGAACCCCTGTGCATCCGTGAAGGCGGCGTGCGTATCCGTTCTCAGATCTCACGGGTCCGAACTATCCGCGCTGACACGTCCCCTTTCTGTTTCATAAGTCCATCCCCTCTGTGCCTTGTTTAGAAAAAATGTTTCGATGCCGCGCGCTTCACTTGCCGCTCGGTCAGAGTTCGGTGCGTGTTCTCTGCCTTTCTTCCGCCCCCTACCCCCCCCTGTTTCGCGGGTACGTGCGTGATCGGACCTGACCAAACGCCTGCTCTCCTGTTCGATCACAGGACCGAGCGCACCTCCCCAACGAGCGCATCTCGCTCGCCAATCTCCAGCGAGGCAAAGCCGTCCTCGAGCGGTTCCTGACCAAAGTCGCAGACGGATGTCGTCCGCCTCTGTCTGGGACGTCAACCCCGCATGATGAGGATCACGTCGACGCGGGGTCGTAGCGTTTTCACTTTTTTTTTTTTCATTTATTTTACACGCATGTGCAGTGCGCTTCGATGCTCATCGCGTGTTCACGCTTTTGCGCCTTGTTCGTCGTCTCCCATTCATGTCTTGTTCATGACACATGTATACGTATATCTCGGAGCATGGAGGAAAAGTGACGAATATACACCCAATCCAAACCATCCTATTCAGTCCCCCAGAGAATGACACGTGGACACTAGTGAACAAGCGACGACTAATAATCCAAAAAAATTAACACAACATAGTCAGAAACTTGGCGCACATTTGAAACACGCCAAGAATCACCAACTTTTGAAAGCAAAAAGTAAACGAGAAAGGCGGCACCCACCCACCGTCGTCGACGCTTGAACAGAGCACCTCAGAACGTAGAAAGAAAGAAAAAAAAACGGTTGCAAACCAACCCGTCGTTTGCCCAAAAACCTCTTTTTTTTTCTGTCTATAAACTACACCTGTCGGCGGCGGTCGACGCCGTATTCCCATTGTTAGTTTCTCTAAAACTGGTGGTTTGTCCGTCTCTGGCGTCGACGGGTCGCTGGGGTTGTACACACCATGACAGCGTCCTTGTCGCGGCCTATCTAGGCATCTGGAAATGCATAAATAAGGCACCAACAGAACCCGGCTACACAAGAAAAAAGAACAAAAAAAGACTTCTCGAATGAACAACAGAAGGAGAGGGACAAAGGGGGATAAAGATAGGTTCTGAGGGTGGAGTGGTTAGGGATGAGCAGGGGAGAAGAGGGAGGAGGGGGTATGATGCGCGCAGTCCGCAAAGATGGCAAAACGGAAATAAATGGAACAAAAAGATAACGAGGTATTGTTCACCAGTTCATGGTGCTCTCCCGTAGAATAGGCGTGGAGATGGTGCCTGGCTGAATCGTCCGGCGTTCCCGCACATTTGTAACGTGGTGATCGTAACCGTCTTCGCCTGCACGTGAAGATTGGAAGCCTCTCAGGCTGTCCTCGGCATAGTAGAAACTTCTCCGGCGTTGACCGCCAACACTGTCCCGATCGAACTCTTGACCCTCTGGGCGCACCCCAACGTAATGGGGGTTGTCAGACAGACGTCTGTGGGCGACCTCGCGATGTCTCTTGTAGGCTTTGAGTCCGACGTACGCGACGATTACAATCGCTATGGCACCCAGGGAACTGACGACTCCGATGATCGCATCTTGACGAACGTTGGTTCCACTGGACGAGCTTCCAGTGGTGCTTCCCCCCGGTGTCGGGCCAGAGACCGCGTTCAACTCCAAACTTGGATCGACACACGACGCGAGTGTCGTATCAATAGGGCCAGATTGGGCCGTGTAGAAGCTAGATTTCAAGTCCGTGATGAGGCTGGCCAGCGTGGAAACTTGGTTGGCTGGCATGTACCCTAGCCAGAGCGTTTGAAGCATGGCGACGTCCTGAGGCCCAGTATATGAGGCAGGCTCGAACACCATCAACTCATAGTTTTGCACGTCTGCGGCTGCCAAAGGGTCAGTTGGACGAACAATTACGTACTGACTTAAAAGACATACCATCGATGCCAAGAGCAGTGGCGATCACTGTAGGGAAATAGTAAAAGATTTGCCCCGGAGAATCTGCATTCCCTGCAACAAACTGCCAGTTGAGCGAATCATTGAATAAAATGCTGATCATGGTATCGCTGGTGGGAACGTTCTTCATGACAAGCTCTGGTTGTGGCAGGATAACTCGGGGTAATCCGCTAGGAAGAACAACAGGGATAGGGGAGGCGGTAGGAGGTGCCGAAAGTATCGACAAGGTTGAAATGGGTTGATCGGGATTGGAAATCGTTTGTGAAGTTGTCGGCGAAGGATTGTTAAGCAAAAGTGTGGTAACAGTGGACAAGTAATTGTAGTTGGAATTAGTGGACGTCGAGCTGTGGCTAGTGGGCGTGGGTGTAGGAGTGAAAGATGTGGTCTGAGTAGTAAGTGAAGTAGTTTGACTGGTGGAACTGCTAGGGAAGCTGATCACAGTCGAAGAAAGCAAAGAGCTGGTCAGGCTGGTCGGCGTGTATTAGTGCTGTGTAATATATCGTAGTTAATCTTACATACCTTGTTGGAGTGGGAGTCGAGGTTGTGCAGCCCAACATACCCAAGATAGAACAATAGGTAGTTGGCGTAGGGCTCGAGCTAGTAGTGTCAGAGGTGGACGTAGGGTCACAATCGATACCAAGAAGGCCATTGCAAGAAGAAGTTGGCGCCGGCGAAGACTGGCTAGCTGGAGTGCTCGTTGGAGTCGGCGTAATACAACCGAGAACTGAATCTAGAATCCCATTGCAAGGTGTACTCGTCGGTGATGGCGACTGCATCGGCGGAGTGCTCGTTGGAGCCGGCGTAATACAACCGAGAACTGAATCAAGAATCCCATTGCAAGAAGTTGGCGCCGGCGAAGACTGGGTAGCTGGAGTGCTCGTTGGAGCCGGCGTAATACAACCGAGAACTGAATCAAGAATCCCATTGCAAGAAGAAGTTGGCGCCGGTGAAGACTTAGCTGGAGTGCTCGTTGGAGTCTGCGTAATACAACCGAGAACTGAATCTAGAATCCCATTGCAAGGCGCACTCGTCGGTGATGACGACTGCCTCGGCGGAGTGCTCGACGGAGTCGGCGTAACACAACCGAGAACTGAATCTAGAATCCCATTGCAAGGCGCACTCGTCGGTGATGACGACTGCCTGGGCGGAGTGCTCGACGGAGTCGGCGTAACACAACCGAGAACTGAATCTAGAATCCCATTGCAAGGTGTACTCGTCGGTGACGGCGGCGACTGCCTCGGCGGAGTGCTAGATGGAGCCGGCGTAATACAACCGAGAACTGAATCTAGAATCCCATTGCAAGGCGTACTCGTCGGTGATGACGACTGCCTCGGCGGAGTGCTAGATGGACCCGGCGTAATACAACCGAGAACTGAGTCTAGAACGCCATTGCAAGGTGTGCTCGATGGTGACGGTGACGGTGACGGTGACGGTGACGAAGGTGGCGTATGAGAACCCGCAGGGGACGAGGATGAAGGACATAATAGACCAAGATGCAACGGACCACAGGGCTCAGACGACTGGGCAGGGGGCGACGATTGTGCGGGGGTGGACGATTGCGCAGGGGTCGACGATTGTGCGGGGGACGTCGGAGTCGGCGTAACACAACCGAGAACTGAATCTAGAATTCCATTGCAAGGTGTGCTCGATGGTGACGGTGACGGTGACGAAGGTGGCGTATGAGAACCCGCAGGGGACGAGGATGAAGTGCTAGGACACAATACACCTAGATTCAATAGACCACAGGGCTGAGACGACTGAGCAGGGGGCGACGAATGCGCAGGGGTCGACGATGGTACAGGGGCCGACGATGGTGCAGGAGTCAACGATGGTGCAGGGGCCGACGATGGTGCAGGGGCCGACGTTGGAGTCACAGTTGGCGTAATGCAACCCAGAACTGAATCTAGAATGCCATTGCAATGTGTGCTCGTTGGTGACGGCGAGGGCGTAGCAGAACTCGCAGGGGACGAGGATGAAGTGCTAGGACATAATACACCTAGATTCAACGGACCACATGGTTCAGACGACTGGGCAGGGGCCGACGATGGTGCAGGGGACGTCGTCGGGGTCGGGGTCGGTGACGACGTCGTACAGTCGTTGAGGAGACCATTGCAGGTGGTAACTGGAGCAGACGGGCTGCTCGAGGGTGTCGACGAAGAGCCCCCCAAGCCCAGGTCGCTGGTAAGACCACCGAGGATACTGTTGACGCCACCGCCTGGGAGGTGTTGGCAAGCGAGGATGAGGGAGAGCAAGGACGCACCTAATTGTGGATCCCTGTGTTTGAGGTAAAAAGAACGCCTGGCATGGGAAAAGGACGTGCGGGCATCGACGGAGAAAAGGAGAGCAGCGAAGACGAGGAGAGAGTACATGAGATATGGTGCTGTCTAGCAGGGCTTGGGATAACGAGCGTGATTTTTCGAGAAACGATTAATCAAAGAATAACTTTTGACTGGCCAGGGAAGCCAGCGAGGCAAACCGAGTCTACTGAGCTGGCGACAGAGTGGAAGATGCGACAGCGACAGGGAAACGAAACAGAGTGCGGGAAATGTTTGAAAAAAGCAAAGATCACATCAACACGGCAACGCGATTTGAAGCGCTACGTTATACAGGTACATCGCCTAATTTACCACGAAACGCCCGTCTCACGTCCGCCGTTTTGTTTTTTCGTGAACATATCTATCAATTTCATAGAGCATAAGCTTTTGGATTGCATGTATGTAATGACATGACAGTGGATGTTCGGAAATAACAACCGCATCCGCGAGCACCGCCAAACCCTGGACCATCCACTCAGATGAAGCCGATCTGCAGCATTGCGTCAGTACGTCTGCATCGCCTCGAGTCATCACACGAATTCACCTTGTTGGCAACATCCAACGCATCGTGGTCCGCAGCGAGGCGCACGTATGCCTTCTTTTTCCCGTCCGGTCTATGATCCTCCCTCAGCGTCGATCCGATCCACCACACTCATATGACTTACCGGATAAGCGTGTTGACTTTGGCAGCTTGAACGTCGTAGAGCTTCTTCACCGCATCCTTGATCTGACGCTTGTTCGAGCGAATGTCAACGACAAACACCAACGTATTATGCTCCTCAATTTTCTTCATCGCCGACTCGGTGTTCAAAGGCCTGCACACCACCGTCAGCACAACCCGCCCGCAAAACGTGTGAGCAGGATCAACGCACGAGACAATCGTCCGATACTCGTCCATTCTAGGTGCATGCGGAATCGACTTCCGTGGGTACTTGGGGTTACGGCGTAGTCTCAACGTCTTTGGTCGGCGGAACGTCACCGAGAAACGGGGCTTGCGTGATGAATGCGAGTGAACGCCCTGCAGTGCTGCTTTTTTCGCGGCCTTGGCTTTGGCATCTTTGGCATCCTTGGCGGATTTGGCGGCTTTGCCAGCCGGGGCTGTCGTCTGCGGTCAGTCGTGAAACACGGGCAAACGAATGGACGACGCACCTGCTCCCTTGCCCTTGGTCGGTTTCGTAGTGGCCATGGGTGTTTCCAAGTCTAGAGGGCGCGTGGATGAGCACAAACCAAGAATCAGCTGCACAACGACTCGACGGTGTACGTTCTGTGGTCCATCGATCGCATCCGACCAAAGCCCGCCATCCAGCCAGACCTCACTCAATCCACCTCAAACGCTCGTGCTTTTTGCCACCACGCATACGAAACACACAGACAGGTTCGTTGGGCAGCCTAAATGGCGATATGGGATACTCACCTTGATGAGATAGGGCCTTGTTCGTCGAGGATGGGTGGGGACGTGTCCTCGAGGTTCGCTCTGTCCTCGCTCGGGTACTGCCGAACCCTGTGGAGTGGCTGTGCATATCAAGACTGATTTGGCAGTGCCCCTGTTACCCAGAATCATTTCTCAGCCCGGGCCCCGTTCAAAAAGAACGTTCAACGGTCCTATCTGGTATCCCAATTACAAGCGTTAACACAGTAGTACCCGTTGACAGGTTCGACCGTTTTCCTGCTTCTCAAGAGCAAATCGACCTAGTACGACATCGTGTAACACCGGTCGTTGTCCATGATCATGACAAGTTCAATCTCGTTACCGTACATGCCTCAGACCTGTTCCCAGGCGCGACGTGTTTCACTCAATACTCAAGGCAGTGCCTTCTGATCATCACAGCGCCTCCATCACCACACACATATATACTTCGTACGCTCCAGCGCAGCGTTTCGCATCCATCATGTTCCGGGTTCTGTTGCGTAGGTAGACATCATCGTTCGATGCCTTCAGGTTCGTACGTGTTGCGTGGCCGTAGGATCATTCTCATCTCAGCGCACTACTTGCGCTCATGGCGAGGAGCAGATGTAACAAACCTACCTTGGATCTTGAAAGTTGCAAGCACACTCGATAGCATGGCGACCATACCACCCGTCAACAATATCGTAAAAACATTCGATAGCAATAATAATAAACCATCAAAAAAAAAAAAGATACATCAACACTGCGCGAGACCGAGCGAAAGGCAACCAAAATATACACCTTCACTGTGCTTGAGCCTCCTGAAACCAACACAGGACAGTCAGCCTCCAGAGGTACGCAAACCACAAACAAGACACCGCACCTGATCCACAAACTCCATCGCTTCTTCCCGTTTAATACTCCGGATAGAGCTCACTTTTTGGTTGTTGAACAAGACGCCGTAAAACTTGTCCGCAGTAACCAACATCTCGGGTCGGAACGTCGTTGTAATGAACTGGGCCGTGTGCGAAAGCGACTTGATCATATCTAGAACGAAACGACTCTGAATGGGAGAAAAGAAAAAGTGGGATCACTTACTTGCAACCGCGGTACGGTATTGAGCGTCGAGATTGGCATCAATCTGTAGAACTCGTGATCAACTAATGGTCGTGTACTCAACCAGCAATATGCATACCTCATCAAACAGATAAAACGGCGCAGGGTCGCACTTTTGTATCGCAAACACTGAACGAAACGCATAAATCATCCCATCGATATAAAAAGCGAGCCACATACCTGTAGCGAGGGCAACAAGGGATTTTTGACCACCAGACAGCTGTTGTATCCGTAAACCTTCATCGACTTTTGAGTTGAACGACACCTTGATGGCAACTCCGGTGTAATTGTCGATCGTGCTCTGCTGCGTGTCGTCCGCCTCGTCCATAGCATCCTCGTCCTACATCAACGTTAGCACGGTGATAATCAAAGCAATGTTTCCGCTGACCTGGTCTATTCGTCGTTGGATGATCAACCTTCCTCGACCGGCGGGAACCAAGCTCTCAAACACTTCCTCAAAGTTGCTCGCAACTTGCTTAAACGTCCGCTCGATCGCCTCGTCCTTTCTCTGGTCGAGAACCTGCACGAGCTCCTCGATCGACGCCGCCGAGTTATCCAGGTCCTCGCGTCGTTGCAAGAGTTGATCGCGCTGCTTCGTGAACGAGTTGTATTGCTCAAACGCTTTCTTGTTCACGTGGGCAAACTTTTTGAGGCCCTCGTTCACAGTATGAAGTTTCCTGACCAACTAGCGATAAAACCCATGTCAGCCAACCACTACTTGAGAACATGGGATGGAATTGCGAACCCGATCGAGCTTCTCGCTAGTGTACTTTTCAAATGCTTCTTCGGGTAGTACACCAAGATCACGGATATTGCGATTACACTCGTCTTTGCGTGACGTCAACATCTGCTTCTTGGCAAGGTACCGTTCAGTGTTCTTTTGCAGCTTCGTGACGCTTCGACTATCTTCTGACTGTTGTTGCTGTGCCTTCTCCAACGCTGAACGAAGCTCTTGCAGCTCCACAGTTAGTTTCTCGACATCTTTGTCTGCGTCTACGCGTCGCTTTCCGTGAGGACGGACGAGTGGTAGAGTGATATGAGCACATACCTTGAGACCGTTTGGTCGCAGCCGCTATTGAGCTACCAAGAAATCGAAGTTCTCGTTTACGGGCATCGAGCGACTCTGCTGATGTGTCGTTCCCGCTCGCAACTTCACCCAACGACTCCAGTTTGACTTGTTGCTCTCGCTGTCGCCGTCGGAGACTTTCACTCAACTCGATCTCCAAAAGATTCTTCCGGCCGTCCAACTGACATGCAAACGCTCACCAAAATCACCACGAGGGATCACCTAGGAGGACTTACGTCGGACCGCGTCCTGCCCAACTCCAGTACCTGCCTTCTCCGTTCTTCAACCTCGATGCCCAACGCGTCCATCATGCTCGCCTCCTCGTCCGTCAAATTCTGAGTAAGCGGGGTCGACAACTCTTGTCGGTATCCCTGTGCCCGAGCATCCGTACTACTCAACTCCGTCTCGAGATCCCCAATCTCCGTCTCAAGCGCCACCATCCGCGCATCCAGCCGTTCGCGTTCCTTGCTCAGCGAATTGACATCCTGAAGGAAATTCTCTCTCGACTCCCGCGCCTGTGCTTGTTGAAGTGTCAACACCTGGATCCTACCCGTCATGCGTGTAATCTCCTGCTCAATCCGCGTGATCTCAGCTTTCACCTCCTTGGCTCGCTTGTCGTCGGTGTCAAACTTTGTCCGCCACGAGGCGACGGCTTTGATAGCTTCAATACGGGACCGACGAATGTCGTGGTAGCCTCCCGTTAGTGCACCTTTTCGATCGACCTTGTCACCATCGAGTGTGATCGTGTTCACCCCATGACTCTTCACGTATGCCGCAGCGACAGTCAAGTCTCGGCAAACCCACGTCTTCCCAAATACTTGCTGGAACGCCTTTTGGTGTGTAGCATCGAATCGAATCTTGTCAATGAGAGGGAGAGCATCCTGGGCTGGTGGGACCGACGTAAGGGGCTTTGGTTTGAGGCGGTTAAGCGGCATGAACGTGACACGACCCGTCTTTTCTTTTAGCATGATATCGAGGACCTTGGAGGCTGTTTCGTCTGTATCGACGACGACATGGAAAAGGCTAATAAAACCATCTCAGCTAGATGTGCTTACACAAATGTGTCATTTACCTGTTGCCAGCCGTGAGTTCGATCGCAGTGCTAAACGTCGGATCCGGGATCTCAAAGAGACGATATAGTGGACCATAAACACCTTCCAAGCCATGTCTCTGTGCAATCCTATCGACAGCCCGTAGACCTGAGCCTGTGTCCTACCAAGGTTTTCACTAAGCTCGTTCATGATGCGCATATATGGACGCTTACCTTGTCCATCATGGAAGCGAGATTACGCTCAGCCGACTTGAGTTCATCTCCTGCGTGCGCAAGGAGGCCATTCAATTTGGAATCCTCTCTCCAGAGCTCCTTCCGTCGCTCGCTGAGATCGCTCTGTTGATCCTTGAGCTCTGCCAGTTGCTCACCCAGGGTCCGCACTCGCTGCTTCCCGTCCTCTAGGCTACCCTGAATGCCATCCACCCTCTGAACGATTTCATCCGATGACGCTTTCGTTGAGGCAAGATCTTGTCTTGTCGACTCGAGTACAGCAGATCGAGTATTTCGATATGCCTCGAGCGAAGCGATCTCTTGTCGGAGGTAATTGTCCCGCTCTGCTTTCGTCCGGAACCGCTTGACGCGCCCTTGCTTCGCAAAAAGGGCATTCAACCGGGTGCGTGCTTCTTCCATTCTCCGCTTCTCCGCGGATTCTCTAGCGCGAGCGTCATTCCATCTAGGAATCAACTGAGCAAGCTCCCTTTCTTTTAATTGGATTTGTTCCCCCAAAGCTGCCAGCTCGTTGTCAAGCTCGGCGCGTCTTCCATCCTCGTGTTCACCCGCGGACTGCAGGTCGGCGAGAATACACTCTAATTCCGTGCGCGAGCGGACGAGGTCAGAAAGTTCGGACTGGGCGTCTTGACGGGTAATACTGAGAGTCGACAGGTTGTGTTTGGTCTGAGACATTTTTTGCTCAAGTTGCTGCAAGGGGCATGAGATATATCACGAAGGAGAAGGGAATGATCGCGTGTACCTGAATATCTTTTTCACGCGTATCATACTGCTCGCGACGCATGTTCGCACCATGAACCTCTCCTCGTCTCTCCTCCTCGATCTCTTCCAACGCCTCACCGACTTCCTCCAATTCACGTTGATACAATGCGTATTCGAGACAGCGTCGTTCCTTGTCCTTTTCCTGAAACTCGCGCAGTTCTTCTTTTTCTTCCTCGAGTTCTGCCAAGCGAGATTCGATATATTCGAGCAGTTCATTAATCTTGGTACGTTTCGCATCCGTCTCTGCCATGATGCGGAGGGATTCGGTACGACGCTGCTCATAAACTTTCGTTCCCGCCACTTCCTTGAGAAGCGCGAGCCGTTCATGGTCTTTTGCGTTTGTAAGTGCAGTTATCTGCAACGTTCAGCGTCAGTGTCCGCGATCGCATGAAAAGACAACAAGACCGGTGTATTACCCTGCCTTGGGGAACAATGTAGTACGGATTCGATTTGCTGAACCCAGCGCTTTCGAGGAGGTTCATAACGTCTGCTTTGCTCGCGCTTTTCTTGTCGAGACTGTACTCGTCCTTTTTCAGACCGATTGTTCGCCGGATGATGACTTCATCGCGACCAGTAGGGAACCTGTTGTCCGAGTTGTCGAACACAATCTCCACTGTAGACCCTGTGAGCAAATGGGATGCAAGAGAGCGTCGATGGCGTACCATAGGCGGATAGGGTGGTTGTCACAGAGACACCCTCGTGTAGGAGCGCTTGTCGCTCCTCGCGGGACATTGAAGTATATGCATCGGAGAGGACGAAGCGGATGGCTAGCAGTGTAGCATAAGCATCTTTGCGCGCGACGCGAATCATACCAGAGGGCAAAGACGACAAAACACAGAACCGCCCGCGCGGTCACACAATCCTTCCAAGAGACGAACCCGCTCCAGAAAGCCCATGTGCCTACCACTGCCCGAGTCGCTGCCCTTGCTACATCCGACACGGATTAGAGACTCACCGGCGAAAAAGTTGCTCTTTCCGGAGCCGTTGCGTCCAACGACCACGTTGTGCCGCGGTGAAAACGGTTCTATCTGTGTCTGATCACGGTCTTGAATCGAATCAGTGAACGTTTGGGCAGTTGGATGGACGAGGGGTCACTGACAAGACTTGAATCCCTGGATCGTCAAAGTCTTGATGTACATTGTCACCGAATGTTGGACAAAGCAAAGCGAGCCCGGTGTCCAGGCTCGACAGTTCTGGACGCTGCGTAACGCGAGATTGTGCTACACGGGTGTGGTAGGGGTCCGTTTGTCGGATGGTTGGCCATTGCCAGACGCGTGACATTCGCGTGACATGTCACGTGGAAAAGTCACGTTCGCGTCCCCTGATCAATATTGTACAAGTTGGAACTACGTATGAATCATGGAATAAAATGTATCACTATTTCCAAGGGTCGAACAATACCTTTCCACATCTTCCCTTGTCAAAATCGTCGTATGTCTTCGCCGCTACGTCAAACCCGACGATCTTTTCCACCAGACTTGTCTCTCCCCCAACCTCTCCAAACACGTCCTGCCTTCGAAGTAGCAAGTCCAGTGCCATAGGAAACATTGCTCGCACTGGACAGCGTCCAAAGTCCAACGACACGTTCTTGTCGTACAGCTGCTGACCAGTGTAGGGCACTGGACGTCCTGCATGCACTCCTACCGAGGTTATGCACCCAAACGGTCTCACCAACTCATATGCAAGCGACAGAGCGCTCGTGTTCCCAACAACCTGCGTCACAATCATGCGTCGACCCAGGTCCTTGATAACCCGGTCATCACGCTCACCTCCAAAACCGAATTACATCCGATACATTGGGTCCACTTCATCACGATCTCCTTGCTTGCTGTGATGTCAGATACTTCTAGATAGCCATTTTGCTGCTTTCCATATGCCTGAGAGATCCTGGCATATATTGCTTCCACCTTCTTTCGTCGAGTTTCCGTCGGGTCAATCGCGACAATACGAAACTCGACGTCTCTGGCATAGAGCATGTCGAGCAACGCAATGCATGCGCACTGCTCCCATTCATAGTTGTATCAACGACCGTTTCGGGCGAACATAGCGACCGACGACGTACCACTCCCACTGGTCCGAGACCCACGACGGCAACCGTCAACACCTTGTCTCCTCCCTTCAACGGGACTGCAATACTCTCGAGCAAGGCACCTCCTGAACTCTGTGGATAAGGTCTCGACGTCAACATCGGTAGCGTCTTTGGATGGTTCAACGCTTGAAAGGCTGCGAATACACCCGTTGGCAGGATATCGCATAGCAGAAGCAACGACGAGTCTGCGAGTTTCCCAATCGTTTCTTTGGTCTCTTCGTCAGGACCCACAGAAGCGGCCGAGACCCCTTGAAGATTGTAGAGTGTGCCACCCGCATGTGGGACGCGAATATACTGGGCTTGGCCCCCTGGCGTGTGCGGTGTTCCGAAAAGTCGGCTTTCGACACATCGACTAGTGAAACCGACACGGCAGTGACTAGTGAACGCGGTCATGATGATTGTCCGAAGAGAAATATGACAACGTACTGGCATTCTCCACAGGACACGGTGAAGGGTGAGACGACTTTATCTCCAACTTTAAGTGTAGCGTATAGATTTGGTCGACCTGTCGCTCCCGGGTGGAAGTTTGCACCGAGGGCAATCACTTCTCCGATGAATTCGTGTCCACAGACAGAACTAGTGGGTGTCGTTTTCCGTCACGAAATCTCGATGGACACAACACTGGTCAGCTTACGGTTCTGTCAACCCCTCGACAGTCCCACGATAAGGATGCAAGTCGCTGCCACACAACCCCGCAAGCTAGCAGAGTCCGAATATCCGGAAGAAAAAAAAAACAGCGCGAAATGCACATACCTTGACTTTGACGATTGCATCGTCTGGATGTTCCACCCTGTCCTCACAGTGCCGTCAGCGAACCGTCTCGTGGGGAACTGCCACCCACTTTGGAATTGGGATCTCCTCGACACGAATGTCGTATGCTGGTGGGTAGAAACGTACTACAGATTGCATTCTGGTGGGTGGGACCCAGACTTTGAGCCTTTGGAGATCAAGGTGAGTCCGGGTTGCAGAAAACTACATGTGCGGGAAACGATCTAGTAATTCTGGTCACGGGGTAGTCTGGTGACCGCGTGCCTTACTCTCCACTGGCCATTCCGTCCTGTTTCTCTCTCTGCCTCTGTACATACTCGCGACGTCATTCTTCAGCTTCCTCCTAGGTGAGGACGGTTTGAGAATGGGGATGTTACTGAGAGTGTACGGATGGTGGTATTCCCTATTGTCTATTCATCTGACAATGCGACTGGTGAGGGGCGTGGGTGGACATGATCTTGGCACATACCACCAAAATTATACAATTCGCGCTTTCGCGCACCATCGCTGACGTTGTTGGCCTGTTGTATGATCAGATACTCTCGAGAATGCGACCTTTTCCTTCATCGTCGCTACTCACGGTCGGGGTTTCACACGATAGACGTGGTTGTGCTCGGGTTCAAACCACCCCAGGCCTCCAAACTCCCCGAGGGATCACCAGATCGTTGTCTTCGAGTGGCCGTCTGCGACCCCTGGCTTAATAATAATCGTATCAGCGGCGCGAGGCTCTGAATGACGGTCGTAGTGCGCAGCGTTAGGGAAAACTCCGCACCGGCGGAGCATCGGGAGATGAGAATGCAGATGCTGATCAGCTCATCTAGTACTTAGCCTCAACAGGCACTCTGGTTCAAACTGAATCGATTGGGTCAGACCACCGGATCCGAAGCGACGTATGGGACGTTACTGTATGACAGCCCGTTCCTAGATTTATTACCGCGATACCTCAACAAGAACAATTTTGGATCAAACATACAGTAAGTATTGATAGGGATTAACCGGCCCGGACATATCTCTGCTGTCGGACACCCTCTTGAGTCTTGACACCTGTTCCGATGAAACCAATGTCCTCAGTCGCGTTTCGAGATACACGCTGCTGCAGTGTGACAAAAGGTCAGTCCATAGTCCATCCTCCGAGGCTCAAGAACGCATCCCAACTTTGCGCGCGAATGTTTTCGCGGTAACTTTCTTCCCAAGGATGGTCAAGCGGTGTTTCTTCCAAGGCACGTCGGTTAGTCAGGATACACACTGCCGCCGCTCGCCTCCCACATCTTCCACTTCGCATATGATCACCCTTTAAATCCGACCTGCCTTCATCTCTGGCTCCTTCTCCCCGACCCACCCAGCCATGGCATCCAACGACAACCAATTACTCGGCGTCGTCCTCATCGTCCGCCATGGAGATCGTCAAGGCTTTTATCAAAACCCAACCACGTACACCGCGACCGCAACGCAAATCACTCCCCTTGGCAATGTACGTCCGCGTCATCTCAACGACCTCATCGTCAGACCTTTCCAACGTTATTCCTCTAGCAACAAGAATACCAGCTCGGTGAACTCCTACGCTCGATTTATGTGAACGCCTCCTCCCCGTCCTACATCCCCGGCATGAGTACTGGCCTCTTCAATCAATCTCAAGTATACATCCGCGCCGATCTCGGCGGTGAAAGTGGCGTCGTGTATGATTCGTGTGTGTCGCTCACGCAGGGAATGTGGCCTGTTACAACCGATAATAACATCACGCTCGCAAACGGCTCGACTATCGTCGCCCCGCTGGGGGGATATCAGGTGCGCGCGTTTTACTCTGGTAGTCCGAGAACCGATATCGAATCTCTCAACAACAACTACATGTGGCCATCATCAGAACATTCCCAGTAAGTAATGAGCAGCAATGCATCCAATGATTCAGGGGGCTAACAAAGAGTCAAGTCGATGCCGTGGACCCGAATCTAGACGTTTCGCTGGAAGGATTCTTGGACTGCAATGTGGGTAGATCTGGTTTTCCTCTCTTGGCAGTGCAGTGTGTTCAATTAACGACAGACATTTAACACACACACGACCGACTTTTATAATTCTGACTTGTTCCAACAAATGGCTAAGCAAAGTGCTGCTTTTCTCAAGCTCCTTCTACCTTACGTGGACGGACGAACGGTCAGCCTGCAAAACGTGGTACGAATCCTCCTCTCGAAGGGGTGGCCCCCACATCGAGTCTGACGCGCTTACAGTGGAACGTACGTGAAAATGCTATCGTCTGTCACTTGTGACCCAAGCTTTTCACTAGATCTACGATTACATGAACGTCAACAGCATTCACAACGCCACGTTCGCCACGGCGCTTCCATCTACGTTCCTCGAACAAGCAAGAGCCCTCGCAAACTGGCACGAATACAACGTCTTCACCGACGCGAGCGTCTCTGGTATTGGGAATAGTGAGTCATACCGCACGGACGTGTTCCCCCGACCTGTTGAACTCCATGACACATCTGATTTAGTCGCCGGCCAAGCCATCGTGCCTTCCATCCTCGACGCGTTCGACAACATCGTCAACACAACGAACCCCGTCAAGATGATGATCTCCGCCATCGCATACAAGCCTTTCGTCTCCCTGTTCAACATGACAGGCGTAGCAGCTGCCAACCCCCAGCTCGCCGGAATCGGTGATTTCTTTCCCTTCGCTCGTCTTGCCATCGTGCGGTCCGTTTATTCACATGTTGCATGCCTGCACCAGTCAACTATGCCTCTGTCGTGGCGCTCGAGGTCCGCCAGTCGAGCGCCGGAGGCGAACCCGTGATTCGGTTCAATTTCAAGAACGGGACCCAAGACTTTGCAACGTACGACTTTTTGAACCAAACGGGAGACGTGCCGCTCTCCGTGTTCATCGATGCCGTGGCTGTGAGTAACCCTTTGGTCGTCACCCAGCCAGTGTGCTGAGAACTGACTTGGAGAACTGATAGCCTTATGCTGTGAATACGACGGCCGCGTGGTGCGACGTTTGCCAGAATTCACAACAGAGAGGATGTGGTGCCCTTGCGCTTGCCGCACAACAAGCGCGTTCGGCGGCCTTGTCGCCCATCAGCCCAGTCGGTGCCGGGTTCTTGGGTGCTGGATTGACGCTTGCCGTGGCCATCTTGTCGTTTGCAACGTTGGCGTTCCTCGGGTTGTTGAGCTTAAAGAAGAAACCAAAGAGGGGACAAATGCTGAGGGACGACGAGGTATGTTCACGTTCTCGAAAGAAGTTGTCTGGTTGGATGCTAAATGGTGCAGGTCGAGCTACGAAAAACCCCAAGTAAGTAGTGCTCACTAACGACGGCCGACACCTCGTCAGACGGCAACATATCTCGTGAACACAAACCACAATGATATCATTCGATGAAAATGAGCCAAGGATGTATGAAACGTGTATACTGACAACATATGTATGGTGGAGTGGGCATGTCCGTGATGTTTTGATATTAACTCAGATCTTGAAAGAAATGCAATGGTGATATTGATGGGGCAAGTCATAACTTTTGAGGTTGTATCATCTCCAGTCGTGGTCACTGTCGGCGGGGTCACTGACGAAATCCTCGTCTTCTGTGGCGTCATGAAAAAAGTCTGAAAAGTCACGTCAGTTGAGCGGGTCTTCGAACCAGATGTTGCACACGACCGTCATCACTATCTGAATATTCCTCATCGGGGTAGTCGTTCTTGTAGTACTCTTCGGCTACGAGGGTTCACGAACGAACATAAGCACAACATCGTGATCTAGGTCTCGGCACAAACCATTGGAATCCTCGTCGGCCTCGTCCTCTTCCTCGGCTTCAGAGTTGTCGGACAACTCCTCGTCTTCCGGTGGGAGACCAGTCCTGTTGAACGTTAGTCGTACAACGAAAACCTGTGCAAGTCTACCCACACCATCCCATAGTTGGCTGCCAACGAGTTCCACTCCGATAATGAATAGGGTCTCCTGTAAAACACGTCCCAAACGTAGTCATCGCGAGTGGAAGCATATGAATCAGAACCGCTACTGGGGATGACACTTGAGGCAGAAGTGGTGGCTTCTTGTACTGCACGGGCTGACCATGAGCATGGGCGTGAATGAGTACAAAGAAGATCTGCATACGCGTCAAATAATCTTGGAGCATAGGCAAAAACTTTTCCATCTCAGGATCCATGGGTGGTAAACTGGGACCCTGGTCCTCGAGAACTGCATCGTACATCCTGAAGTCATTTCGTGGGATGTCTTTCGAGGAGATGACTTTGGGGCTGGGAAGGTACGCCACGGGTAAGATACGGAGACGGGGTGTGCATACATCACGGAGACGTACGGGCTAGTTGGGCGTCTCTTCCTCCTTGGACCTTCCGCATCGCCTGTTACCTTGACTGCATATCGACGCGCCACGTTATCCGTTCGGGGAGCAGGTCTCGTCTCTCGACCGGACGGCGATTGCACCCTTGCATTCTCAGCCAACCTCGATATCTGAGACTAAATCGAGGGAGAACCGATACAAGCCGAACATGAGCCGACGCCCAACGAGACACGCCTTCCGAGTCACTGAGACACACCTGGAGATTCTGCCTCAGCACGCCATCTTGCCAAGCACCGTTCTCGACCGTCTGGGCAAATTGGAACACGTCGACGCCACCGCGCGTTTTTTTCCTCCTGAATCGCGATTCGACGACTGCTTGAGGCGTGAGCCAAGTCTGGTTGACAAGGGTGGCATAATAGCGTGTGTGGCCAAATGCATACCGAGCGCGTCCAAGGGTTCCTCCGTACGCTTCCGCTTTATGCGCAGGATGGTGTAGGCGCGATCTTGCGACTGTACGTCCATCTTGTCGTCGTCGTCGTCGTGGCGCAAGTGGAAGAGCAGAGATGACCCAGCAGCCAGCGCATGTGCAGGTGGTGGGAACAAACTACCAAAACCGGTTGCACCCTATCATGTCGATCCTGCGAGGCTTCTCACTAGTCAGATCTTCAATTCTCTCGCTTCTGATCTCAACCTTCACCCATTGCAAGGTTCGGCAGGTCCCCAGTGCCATATCTTGTAGCACAAGCTCACTGACGCTCCGACGGAGCATCCTTTTGACGATGCCACTCACTGTCACGGTAGGGCCGTGCCCTTTTAACCCCGATACCATGATGGCTTAACAGCCAATTCCAAATAATATGTCTTTTCACTTCACCTAACTCATACATTCTTACACGAACAGGGATCTGAGAATTTGAATGCGGAAACTTCCTTGGCGGCCTGAGATGCTTTTCCATGCTCTATTGCAGAAATCAGCATGTCACATGCTTTGACTTGGTGACGTCTAGCGTCGATCCAGTACTTGTCTCTTATTCCTTTCACTCGACACTTGCTCGTGTGTTTCGAAGAAATGTCTTCCAGACGCTGATGATCCAAACAAGTTGGAGTGCGACCAACTTTTAATCTTGCTCGACTGCTACGTATTTCTTTATGACATCACGGTTCGTCGGCAGCGCGACCGTTCACAAGCTTGATCAAGCCGTTGGTCGTCGTATTCATCGAGCCGAGGGTATCCCGTCGAGCAAGAAGGGAGTGTGCTATGTGAGCTCATGGAAACTGGGCTCGACGCGCTTGAGTGCTACGTCGATACAAGAGGTAATACTGCTGCGTCACCATTGGAAAAGTCTGCATTTTAGAAGCCCCCTCGCCGTGTCTGTAGGTGGTGTTTCGCGTTCGCAGTACCTCGTCACGCTTCGTGTCGCACTATGCAAGTGTTCATTAGCACTGTAATTGCATAGGGTTGGGCCCACTACATCCGGATTGCCTCGACAGAAGCTTAGTTCACCCCTCCGTCGACGAAACTTCAACATGCATGCTTGAGCACGTTGAATACGACAGCCAGTACAATTGCAAGAAGTTACCGTAGCTATCAAGAAGCACATCGCCCATAACGGTATCCCCAATGGCTCAGATCCACAGGGGTTCGGGTTTCGTGTCCTCGGCCGACACGGGTGCATGTGTAAAAGTTACAGGGTAGCATCCCATCGGCCGAGAGTACCAACGCCGAAAAGCTCCCGTGTATATTAGTCGGCGAGGCACTGCGCGGTGCACAGCGGTTCGTTTGACCATGGTGAACACCTTGTCTCAGCAACAAGTCCAGGGCGACGACTACACTGCTGACGAGTACGTCAAGACCGCCTCGTTCGTTTATTCAGACGCGTACACGGGTCCTATTCAATCCTGGCTCAACGCCAGCCCAGGGGATCGCATCATAGATCTCGGTTGTGGAAGCGGAGAACTCACCGTCAGGATCCAGAACGCGGTGGGCACGGAGGGTTTCGTGCTGGGCGTAGATTATAACCGAGACATGGTCTGTCGTTTCGTCGCATCGAGACATGTTGCCGAGATGGACGTTGCGAGCTGCGGTTGCATAGGTGACGAAAGCGAGCAAGAATGGTGTCGAGCATACCTTCGTCTGCGATGTTCAGCAGTTCGAGTTACCACCCTCGTTGGCGTTGGGTAAGCCGTTCGATGCAGCGTTTAGTAACGCTGCGTTGCATTGGTGCAAACGTGATCCTGTGGGCGTTCTCGAGGGCCTTAAACGTGTTCTCAAGCCTGGAGGACGGTTCGTTTGCGAGATGGGGGGATTTATGAACTGCGTCGGTAAGGAAATTTTGATTCTCGATGGTGTGGAAAACATTCATGAGAACGCAGGCGTCAGGAGCGCGCTGCACTGCGCCGTGAGGAAGCGTGGGCTCAATCCAGAGGAGATGGACCCCTGGTATTTCCCCAGCATCCAAGAATACCAGACGGTGAGCGAAAAAAAGGACTTGTCAAATTGTTACCTGACCAGACTGGTCACTCACAGCTGCTACACAACGCCGGTTTCCGAGTCGACACAATATCTCTGGTGCCAAGACTGACACCGCTCGGCGACGGCGGTCTTCGCGCATGGCTCCAGCTCTTTTCACGGGGGACATTTTTGAAAACGATCAACGACGCGGACGCAGAGGCAATCCTGGACGAAGTTGAGGAGATATGTAGGCCAGATTGTCAAGATCTGGCTGGTAACTGGTCGTTGATGTACGTCCGATTGCGATTCGCGGCAACGCTTGTTGCCTGACAGTGACAGTCCGCTGACTTGAGGTCGGCGGGCCCGTACATGTATACGCCAATCTATACTTGGAGGGTGACGCGTGACGATCAAGTCAACTGCTGTCTTGACCGGACTTGGATCGGACAGACCGCATGATATGTACGTCCGTTAGAACGGAAGCAAAATTGTAGAGTGACATTTTGTGGAATTTACAAGTCATTGTGGACTCGACTTCCATGGATTCGGAGGAAGTCAAGAAAATCCCAAAAGTAGCAATAAACCCAGCATCCTCTTCGACATGGATTATTAACCCAAATGAGGCCGTTCAACGTGTCGTCTTGATCGCGATGGCTCAAAAAACCAAGAAGCAGCGCAAGTCAGAAGCACTGGTTCGCGGCATCACCGTGGACGAAAAAGGTGTCAGTTCTGTGATTGCGGCACCGCTCGAAGCCATCGGGATTTGATTATTCTTCTGAGATATCTGTGCGCATTGCTGGACCAATCAGACTAATCAGTATAACGGGTAACCTAATAGTTCCGGGGAGGCAGCAAACATCCTGCACGGCGATGGGTGGTTGTGTAACCGCGTTCATATGCGCCGGACGAGTGACAAGCGAGCTCTTGACACAACTGGATTCAACAAGTAATGCACCCCCCTTGAACTTTACTATGCAAGCGAAACCTTTCCGATTCAAGGGCTCCATCGTTATCATGTTCACACCTGTTAAGGTCCCCGCGGATGGCCGGGTCTGGCAGTGCTGAAACGAAACCATGCCTAATCGACTCCATCAACTTTAATCACAAGTGCGGGTAGCTGTGTACGGCAAGTGTCAGGATTGCTCATGGCACGTTTGATCGCTAGCACGGACTGCGCAAACCTTGAGACAGAGTCGTGATATCGCCACAGGCGGGGTCTTCCCGGAACTCGGAAATGAAACTGGGAGAGACCGAGGGTGACAATATCACAGTATATCAACGTGGGCGCCCAGTGACCAAGAATGTGCACCACTGCAACTCCGCTGATGACTCGGGAACAACCCCTGGCCCCTGGGTATACCTGAAACAAAAGTCTGGAGCTAGAGGTACCAGAACATTGGATAGCTTGCAATTAGGTTCGGCGTGCTCGCTTGGAATAAGTTGGGCGATACCAGCATAGCAAGCACAGCCCTTGCAATTTTTTGTTGAATCCTCCATGTCTCCGCAGATCAACCCCTCCAAGTATTACTTGAACTTAATGAGGAAGGATCGACAATAAACCAAACAGATGCAAATAGCGGACCACTTGGACCAACAATGGTCGCGGTCACGTGACCCCTACGCTGAACGCGTCTGTGTTTTGCAACTTCAACGACGCCGACGACAAAATGTCTGTCAACGACCGCCCGGCGTGGCAGACAGACGACCTCGACGAAGAATGGGTCGACGAGGACGACGCCTCGCTCGGAACTCAGTCCATCTCGCTCACTGCACCACTCCCTGGCTTCTTACAGACGCCTTCTACGCGCAACGATCACGATATGTGTACCAACAATGCCGGTACGTTTCTCATCAGGGAGGACATGCCCGCAGCCGCTATTCTTCCAAAGACACCCGGAAAGCAGATCAAAAAGGGCGGCATAAAGGACTTTTTCAGTCCTTTGGCACTCGAGAAAATGTTCGAGCCACCCTCCCCGCCTCCGCCGAAACCCCTCGCATTGGCTCTCACCGCCGCACCCACCGTCCCTTCACGCTTGTCGCAGGCGTTCACCCCGAACGATACCCGGTCCGACTCGGATACGACGCCTGATCGTACGTCCTCCGCAGACCTCCGTGCCCCTCCATCCGCGCTGCCTTGGACACACAAGCCCTTGGACGGTCCGTTCACCTTTACTGTTCCGCGCCAGACTGTCAGGTTTCCGCAGGCGGAAAGCACCCCAGGGAACGCATACAGTGCTGCTAATCGACCAATGACAGATCCGAGGCTTCGCTTGTTCCAACTTCAGTACGACACCTTCACACGCGAACACCTCTCGGCAATGGTAGACTCTATCGCTGTCAACACCACTTCTGGTGGGAGTCTCGAGGCGAATGCCTCGTCTCCCAGTCCCATTCAGCGTTTGGTTTTCAATCCTCAACAGACACCCGTCTCAGACGATACGCCTATACGTAGCGTCAAACGCATCAAGCTTAGTCCCCCATCCGAATTTTATGGTGAGGGAGAAGGTGCAGGCGCTGTTGTGTCACGTCCGAAGGCACCACGTGTCGATTATGTCGGCGAGTCGCGGTCGCTTATGCAGCAGATCAAACAAGCTCGCGACTTTTCAACCATCTCTACCACTGCAACGACCCATACTCCTGTTACGGAAAGATCTCAGCTGAAAGTGCCAGCACGAATCCCTTCGAATGGTGAGTCTGTTCCTCTCACATACAACCCATTCTAACTGTATATGCTAGATCATCGGGCCACCGTGCCAGTCATCACTAAGGGGAGCGGATCGGCCACAGGGTCATCCACTGCTGCCCCAAGTGCCCACTCCTCCCTTGCTATCAGGCAACAAGCAGAAAACCTCATGCAACAAATCAAGAACGATATGAGAGGCGCGAAGCGCCTGATTTCTGGAGAGACAGAGCCCTCTCGCTTTGCCCAACCAGGAGATGAGCGATATGATCTGTCCATATCTGTGCACCAGAAATCACAACAAAGCCATGGGTCAAGTGGGAGTCATGAACGAAGCAGACGGAAATCACCCAAGGCAGGGTCTCCTCGTCGCCTCTCCTCCACTTCACGACATCACCCCAGTCCCCGCAAGTTTTCTCGCTCCGTCTTCGATGACCGTGAGCGGAGCCTCGTCTACGACATGTCGAACATGTCAATTGAAGCACCATGGCAAGCAGAGGCACGTCCCGTTACGACGCACAACACCCCGGCCCCAAATCTGAACATCCCCCGTATCAGGATCACGTCATCGCCCACTGTTGATGCGTTCCCCCAACCACCGACCCAAATAGCTCATTCATATCCGCCTCCGTCGATACGGTCGGGTAACAATGAGGACCTGAACCGATTCGTATCGTCGAGCACAGCTTCCGGGACGACCATCACCGCCAGTAGTGCGCCCTCGTTCGTAAAACATGCAGGGCCCGTTCATATCACCCACATTACGCCATCTGATGTTCCATCACTTCCACAGCGCGTTGGGAAGATGGTATATGACAAGGATCTTATGAAATGGATGAGGGCATCTACAGGGGTTCTATCTGATGTCGATGATCTGAGGGACCATACGTCTGTGACGGATGCTGAGAGCGAGGATCCGTTCAAGGATATTGAGAGCTTGCGAGAAGATGACTCGGGAGGCATGAATGAGAACGTGGGCATTACAGAGGAGGTCCCGACGGCAGCGCAACGGCCAGAAGAAGCGGAAGAAGAAGCTCACTTCAAGCAGGATATGACACGGATAGAAGAAGGAGAGGAAGAGGATGCCGATGACCAGGAGGAAGTGGGCTTGACCTCGTTCTCATTCGGTGGTCGATCTGTCCCTAGGGTTCGGGTCGTCCCTTCGGGAGAAGATGACACTGGAGATGATACCACCGTATCTGGTTCGGAAGAGGACGATGATGCAGAGGCGCCGTTGGTATTCGGCTCGGAAGATGATATATCCAACGATTCCCCTGACGCACAACAGGTCGCACCCGGCGAAGCAACACCAGTAGCGCCTCGCAGAGCGTCCGCGGTTACAACACCAATGCCGCCAAAGTCGGCGCTCAAGAGTACGAGCGTGACGCCCATATCTGCAATGAAGGACCCAAACCGAGACAAGAACTGTACGCCCGCTCAGAGGATAGGACACCGGAGATCCGTCAGCTTCTCGGACGGAAGGCGCGATGGGCCCATCAGGGGTCTCATTGCGAAGCCACATGAGAGCGACGACGATCTCGGAACGAGCGCTTCTTCTTTCGACTCCGTGCAAAGCCCTGTGTATTCGCCTTCAGCAAGGTCGAAGCGTATCGCCGAGATGATGCAGGATCTCGAATATACGAGTAAGCGTCGCGTTTGTTTGCGAAATAATGTTGGCTGAATGCCATGTCTAGTCGAGTCGGAGGAATCGCCGACGAGAGCGTCAACCCCGATCCACGATGTCGAGGAATTGCAACTCGTGGGCAATCGACGTCCAAGCAGCCAGATGGCGGTCGTGGACTCGAGTGGAACTTCTCGGCGCGTGTCCTCTACGTCGAGGAGGAGCACCCTCTCTGAACAAGATCGAAGGAATGCGACGTTCTTGACAGAGTGTTCTTTTGGAGTTGCACACGATAAACTCGTACAGGTGATCACTGACGTGCGTCCCTTTGAACCACACTGGGAAGACTTGCGCAGCATCGACTTGTCAAAAAGGTCGTTGGACAGCGTGACAAGGCTCAAAGAGTTCTTGCCTAAACTTGACTCGCTGACATTGTGCGTGGTACATACACGAGAGGTATCATAGACTGACGTGAAAGTGACAGAAACTGCAACCAACTGTCGTGGTTGAGCGGTATCCCTCCATGCTTGCGAACGCTTTCCGTCGCTTCGAACGTGTACGTCCGATTGAATTTCACAAGGAAACGTTGACATGCTGAGCAACCAAAGCTTGACAGGCGTCACATCGTTTGGTCACCTTCGAAATCTCGAGAATCTTGACATTAGTCACAATGATATCGACTCGTTGAATCGTAAGTGGCTGAGACGCAGCGTTTCACTCGAGAAGCTGGTACTCGAATATTGATTGGCGTCAACTAGAATTGCAGTGTCTGCGACACTTGAGAGAGCTGAGAGCCGATGGGAATCGGATCACGAGCCTGGACGGATTGGAAAAGCTGGAAGTGCTCACGAAGCTAAGCGTGCAGGGTAACCTGCTTCGTGAAGTCGATTTGAGTTTGTTCCGATGGTAGGATGTTTCGTTTTTTGACGTTTTTCCCTGTGCCGATATGACGCATGTTGACACAGGCCGCGGCTAGAGATGCTCGATATGAGCCACAATCGGCTTGTCAGGGTTGACTCGCTAGCGCCGAGCCTTCCAGCGCTGATTGTTTTGAATCTAGGTGAGCCGGTATTGTGGTTGTTAGGCGTATCCTGCTGACGTGCTTGGCAACTCGAAGATGGCAATTTGCTAGATAATTTTGATGCCGGTGGTTGTATGACGAGGCTGCGCATTTTACGCGCAAGTAACAACCGGTTGCACAGCCTCAATGTGGGGCACTTTACGAACCTGCGTACGCTCTACCTTGACAACAACGGGCTTGGAGGGCTGGTCAAGGGGGAACGACTGATGAAACTGGAAAACCTATCGATGCGAAATCAGAGCTGTCGGGACTTGTGAGTGGCAGAATTGTTGAGGCGGTAACGTGACGTGACGGGATCTTTCATTATGCCATGGGCCTTGATTGATGGGGCGAAATGTGATGGTGATCTGCAGCCATCTCTCGACACGCCAATTCCGGGATGTGAAACGACTTTATCTCTCAGGTATGTGTTGGTGCTTCTAGAAGATGATCAGTGGTGGAGCTTGAGAACGAGCGCTCATATCTGGTTCACTAGGCAACAAACTCAAACCGAATTTCATTGAGGAGGCGTGTTACAATCTTATCTACTTGGAGGTTGCGGCGTGCCGGCTGACTGTACTGCCGCGCGAGTTGGCACGGCTGGCCCCCAACCTTCGGGTGCTGAACCTCAACTATAACTTCTTGGAGGACGTGGCTGCGCTGGAGGGTCTCACGAGACTAAAGAAGCTGACGATGATTGGATCTCGCCTAAAGGGAACGAAACCGCTGATCCGTGTCCTTCAACGGATGCCGGATGTGGAAATGCTCGACTTGAGGTGAGGACGCCGCGTCGGGGTTTCGGCCTACTGAATTGGGGGGACGAGTTCCCTGACCAACGTTTGTTTGTTTTGTTTGACGACACCCGGAACTGACCGAGATGTTGGCAGGATGAACCCGAGCACGCTCGGGTGGTATCTACCGCTTCTGGTGCGGGACGTGCCTGGGGCGCTGCAACCATCGGAGAACGGGGGAAGTGGTGTGAGGCGCAGGGGTGAGAAGGGGGGGGAGTGTGGGTGGCAAGAGCTGGACGCCAAGTTTCGGCGGGACCTCCCGGATGAAGCGTACGTCGGCCGGCTGGCATACCGAGGGCTTGTTATGCGAGCATGCCCACGGATCCGGATGTTGGACGGGGTGGAGGTATCGGAGAAGGAACGGACAAAGGCTAATCAGCTACTGCAAGGGATCATGGGAAAGGGCAAGATTAAGGGGAGAAGGGCGGGATGAGCGACCGATATAGGATGGGGAGATGATGGTGACAGATTATGCCTGCGCACATGACTTGATGTGATTTGAAGGATGTGTCATGGGACGTGTTACAGATCTGACGATTATGATATAATAATAATTTGTTACAAAATATATTTATTGGAGGATATTCTTTTATATTTTTTCTTTGGGGGGGTGACGAGAAGACGAATTTGATTCGTTCGGAGGTGGGGCTGTGTGAGATCGTGAGTCCGAATCGGGGGGCCGAGGCGAAGAATTGAATCTCCGCGCGCGCGCGAACGTGCCTGGTCCGGGCAAAATTGAAAAGAGACGCCATCTGAAACGGTGTCCTCGACGCGCCTGGCGAGGAGTTGTCCCCATATGCCTATTTGTGGGCGGACATTTCGTTATGGGAGATACGGTGATATGATGATCCCTGTTGCGATGGTGGGGTCACGCGTGCAGAGACAGGGAAGACGGGTCTGAGCCTGCAAGGGTGATTGATTTGACACACGGGCTCGCTTCGACGTTGGACGAGCGAAGGCCTGGGGGTGGGCGAGCGGCGGACGTTATTCGCTACCGAAGCTCTCTCGCGGGATTGTCTCGCACATGGTGAGATGAAAAAGCGACGGGACGTTGCCGGCAAACGTTAAGCTTCCCAGGGCTAATTACTTTCTTTGAGTGCCTTGCACAGCGATCGTATTTCATACCACCCAACGCACCAAAGTCATGGCATTCCCCCTCCCCGCCCGACTCCCCTTAAAGACCCGGCCCTGTCCTCCTCCTCCCCCTCCTCCTCCTCCCTCTTCCTCCCCACTGTCGCGCTCATGATCGAGCAGCACTCGTCTCAACTCCCCGTCTCGTCTTACAACGTCTCCCAGTTCCAGCTCTCCCTGTACGTCCGTCTTTCCGCTCCATAAGCACATGTCAGATGCCACGATCCATCAAGATCGACCTGTCATCCGTCTCTTCCTCCATCATTTCTCTTTCTTCTCTCCCTTGCTCTCTCCGACTCCGCTGACCCGTTCTCCCCTCAGCGCTGATCCAAAAAACGACGTCCACTTCGCCGACGACCTGTCACATCGCAGCTCCCCGGCCATCTGGTGGGTCTCACTTTCATCCACTCCACTCCGACTCTGTTTTTCTCTTTTTTTTTGTGTCCTAATTGGTAACTGTCTCGTTACAGTCCCGAACCCGACCTTGACTTCTCCCAACGACGAATGTCCACCTCCACCCCAGACACTGACACGAGCAGCATCCGTGACAAGAAACCCTCTCCCTCTGTCTCTCCCCAGCCAGACCACAAGCCTCGCTCCGACGACCCCTGGAGTTTCGACGACAAGCAGCTCACCGACCCCGCCCTCGATAATACCCCCAAGGTCCAGCTCCCCTCCATCTTCACCACCTTCGAGGACCCTTTCCGTAACGATATTCGCCGCACCTCTCTCCCGAGCATCTCCTCCGACCCTGCTTCGAATACCCGCTACAAGGCGTCCCCGTATCCTCAGCCCACTTCCCGCAGAACCCTCGCAACACCGAATCAGTCTCCCCCCTCATACCATTTTCCGTCTTCCGTCGATACCCAAGAGTCCTCTGCAGAGAAATCGCGCCTTAGTTATAATTACTCTGAATCTTCTCCCTATCCCCAGCCTTCGCTTCCGAGCGTACCCGCTTCCACATCCCAGATGTCTTCTTTTGCCGCTCCACTCACCCCTGATTTCCGCCAACCAGCCCCATACATCGAGTCCGACGAGTGGTCCAATTCCCCTTCCACGATCGCCCGTGCAAGCTCGACGCCGTCCCTCAATCCGCCACTGAAATACGAAGACGGCCTGCGCCACTCTTCTTTCAGCGCGCCCATCGATCGAAGACCCTACCCTTCTGGCGCCCACAAGTCCGAAGAATGGTCCTTTCCTGAACAGGAATTCGTCTTGCCTCCCAATAATCCGTCCTATAGTTCAGGGTCGACTCCACTTTCATCGTCTCAGCCGCCCACGCCTTCGGCTGTGCCCCTGCCATCATCCCCCGCGTCTCGCCCCCCGCAGACGGTTCCTTCCTCCACTCTCGTCGATCGTCCCACCAAAAAACGCGGCAAGCTCCCCAAGGAGACCACGGACTATCTCAAGGCTTGGTTGCATCGCCACTCGGACCATCCATACCCCAGCGAGGAAGAGAAAAAACAATTGTGCCATGCCACCGGTTTGAGCATGAGTCAGGTTTCCAATTGGATGATCAATGTAAGCCACTCGGTCGTTCCTGCGCAGTTTTTTTTTTTTGGCTCACGGGACCCTTCACCAGGCACGGCGCAGGATCTTGGCACCTGCTCACAGAGCAGCGTCTGGTCCTACCACGTCTGCACCATATCCTCCAACGCGGAACACGCCTACGACTGCGATGCTGGAGCCTCGTCGCACAACGATTCCTCAGGAATCGTTGCAACTGTATCACCCCATGTCGCTCCAGTCGATTCCGTCGTCTCACCAGAATCACGCGCCCTCGCCGCCGACCGATTATGTTGGGTCGAACCGGCATCTTGTCGGAATGCCTCCGAGGTCATCACACCAATATCACGGAGGATCCAGTGGCCTTGACGTTCCTCAATCGAGGCATGCGATGGCCTATGTGCCGGGGCAGGGGCACCACTCTGGGAATAGCCAGGCGGCACACTACATCCCATCTGGGGTTCCGATGTCCGCTACCCCGTCCCTTTCCGCAAGCCCGTTCGCGTCGCACAATCTGGGCGGCCATCATCATCATCACGGACAATCGTTGTATTCGTCGCAGCACCACCACCATTCATCGTTGTCTCCGAGCTTCCTCCCTAGCCCACCACCAGGATCTGAGAGGCTACCCACGGAACACACGCACAGCTACTATGGCGATAGTCAACCCCATGCATCGTCCAATCCTGGTTCCGCATTTTCTGGCCCACACTGAATCGATACACGATGGCCGGGTTGAATGGATAGGGGGGGGAACTGACACATTTGATGCCGAAAACACAACTGCGTGTATTAATAATTATTAGTAGTATTACGCTGACCTTAGCTAAACCCCCTTTTTTTTCTCGTCTTCTTGCAACCGCCTTACAGCACGCCTGCAGAAAAAGATTCTTTTCTCTAGATTCCATCACCGCTGCGCGGGTGCAGTCTCCTCGGCTTTCTCCCACCGGCGCAGAAGACGATATTCCTAATTTATTATTCTTGCCATCAGCATCCGATTCCATCTCTCCACTTTGCCTTGTATGGCACGTCTTCCCTCCTCCGTTCTTCCTTCTCTTCTTAGAATGCTCATAATCACATCCCGGAGGGGCAACATTCTTGTTACAGAATCGTGTATGAATTGAAACATATGATACCACAAATACCATTTCGAGCATGGCATGATATATTGCATCTCGCTGATCCGGGCGGCGTCGACTTGCGATGTGTGTTCTGTATTCTCTCTCTTTTTGTTCTCTTTCCCTCTCTCTTACGAGAGCGCTCGCGTCATTTTTTCGATCGCGATCACCGATGCGCCTACGATGAATCACAAGTACGGACGAACCGGCGACGAGCGTATCCGGACCTCCTCGGCTGGACGGCGCCGCCACACACACACACACACACGTTCGACAACAAATACAATAAAATATTAAATAAGTAAACAAGTCCAATATTCAAATTCGCATTCGCCCCGGAATCCCGTCGCGCATCCATAATATGTCTTGCAGGGTAGGGCATCGCGTGTTTTCATTTTCCATTCTTTCGTTTTGTCTTTTCCTTTTTTTTTCCTTTGCGCTTGCAATCGGGGAAAAAAAAAGTGGGTGGCGGAATTCGGAGAGAGTTGGACGTTGGTTTTTTTTTTTGTCTTGGCCCTCGTATGTAGGATATCGCGCATCGCGGGTGGGTAAACCGTTCTACCCACATGAACGGAGAACCATTCGGTACAGCCTCTTTTCATGTCCTCTTGAAAGGCACACCCACTGCATCATCGGTCACCAGAAATCACGGGCGGCATCGCCCAGAATCACAGATCGACCTTTCTGATTCTTCTTCTTTCAGTCAAACGGTCGAGAACAGCCTCGTTCTTGGGGGACCTGGACTGCATTGAGTCCGTGTGCTCACTCGGGTGCTTGGGCACGTGCTCAGTTGCACTGCTCGATGCATAGCAGCGTCACTGCACGAGCACAGACGTCGTAGATGAGTATGGAGACGACGAGGGTTGGTGATACGGTGATGATGGTGACGCCGATCAAGGTGTCGACCTCGGGGCCTCGACCCACTCAGATCCCCGTATACGCACCGCCGGTATACTCCAAGCGACACACAAAAGAAAAAGAAAAAAAGAACAACAACAAAACAAACACGAAAAAGGGCATCACACAGCCCACTCACAAACTGTATCTGCATCCGAGTCAGTGAACTGCACCCGTTATATCTGAGGTAACCGTCATGGACACGATGCCTTAGACTTGGCGTCGTAAACACGAAGCACCATGAGCGCCACGAACCCGGCGCCCCTGGCACTCGCCTCCCCCTCACTGTGAGCCCCAAGACGCCCGATCGTCGCACACCGAAACCCAAATACAAACGTTTGGCGCGTGTTTACGATCATCATTTACAATTTACAATTGTCGATAGAGAGTGACGACCCGCCTCGGCCTGCCACATTGGGCTCACTCACGTCACCGTTTGTTTTTTTTACAAGGGGAAACAAGAGGGGTGATGCCTTTTTACCCGAGTGATAGGAAATGATTAGCTTTTGGAAACGCCACGATTGGGGTGAACAGAATGCAGTGCTAGTCATCGCGTTTTTTGAAACTCGTTTCGCTGGGCACGGTTTCCGATCGAGATTTTCGCAACGCGGGAGTGCCCGTATGATATGATGAACATCATCTGACACATGCACGTTCTTTTGGAAAAAAAAAAAAAGCACGAGGAGGGGTCACCGAAATTAGGAGTTCACGAGGATAGGCGACTTGTTATGATTTTCTTCTTCTTCTTCTGAACATGTGATGCGGTGAAAGAGATACTTGGCATGCCTTAGACGGGGGCCTCCGAATGATACGGGAGCTGATCTGTATCATTTACAACCTACCCGAGCTCAAAGTTTTTTGTTTACTCCACTGGCCCCTGGGCCAGATTAACATCACCGTCGCCGATGCACGGACAGTGTGCCACGTCACAACTAACCGGCTACCCGCCTACACCGTGTTGATACGGTGACCGGCCCTCTCTACGATCGTTTGCGCTCGCCGCTTATGTGTGGATTGGTACGTACGGGAGACGGGGGGTTTGGAATCGATGGAATTAGGTTACGATGATGTCGACACCTTTTTTTTTTTCTGGGGACCTGTTCCGCACGGGTCGAAAGGCTAGAGTCGACTTGCTTATTGATGAGTCCCCCTCCTGGATTGAGTCCGTACTTACCCGAGCCTGCGTTTTTTTTGCCTGTAGGCGAAGTGAGGGTGAAGCTCACACCGACGCGTCGGATTCATCACCATGATAATCGCGATCATGGTCATCCAGATCAGTGGTGTTGTTAACTCCGTGAGCAAGGCGAACCCCCCCCATTCCCCCCTTACCAAGTACAGGATGTGTCATCACCCACGTCCTACAAGATCGTTTTCGTCATCACCTTGGTCGTAAGTAGCATGCCGCGCCTGATTGCGGCAAACATGCTCCTAGTATGATATAGGTGGCGTGATAGCACACTTGGTTCATTCTCGCTCGCTTCCAGAGAACGTGATTGTACGGAATGGAACGGGGAGCAAGGTGGGATAAAAGGGGACTCGGAAACAGGGGGGAATATCGGACCTCGCGCGCCGGTCCCGGTCAACCGACCCTGCCGAACCTCTTTTGGGAAAACACGCAGGGGGCGCTTATCAGCAGACCCCCAACTGAGAAAATAGGTAAGTATCAAGGAAAAAACGAGATGAGGTGCTCACGAAAGCTAAAGAAAAAAAAAGGGGGGGATAAACGCAACATGAAAGGTACCAAGTCGGGCAAGGAAACTGGCTTACACCCCAAGACGACCGGTTCGATCGTGCGGTCTTTTGTGCTGATAGGGAAAGGCCGTCGACCGTTTTTGCCATAGGCAGCGATCGGTATATGAAACGCGCAGCGCTGTGGGACTAGACTGGTGGTTTTGATATCCCGACAGGCCATGTGGCCTCGTTCTAGTCCTGCTGTTCGTACCGTTGCTCTAGCTATTCATGGATTTTGGTCCTGGTTTCCCCTTCATCTATGGCGGTCACCGGGATGGAGACCGTGGTTGCGATGACGACCGGGATACCGTCGACCCCGCTTGATCAATCTTGTTTCTCCTTTTCCTGTTTGCTCGTTGCGCTGGATGCGACTAAACTGGGGCGCCAAGTAAATACATACCGGGATCACCCAGGAACTCATCCCCACAGGCCGAGTGAAAATCGAGTAAAGCTAGGTACAAAGTTCAGTTCCCTTGCGAAGCCGGAAAATTCAAATGGAACAAGAGTGCGATCATCATGATTAGATACGTACCTCGTTATGTGTACGTACACCTTGTGGGTATGAGTCATGGGGCGCCACAGCCGCACCGTGAATGCAGACTGCTACCTGAACTGTAAGTACACACAGATCGATATGGTCCACCAAAGATCTCTCGCTAAATGGACGAGTGTATAGGGGTAAACTCTACTGCATACCACATGACCGCGCGGCTGTGGGGTCCGACAATTTCGTGGGGGCGGTCGTTGAGAGATCAAGTTGGAGTAATGAAGATTTCTTCCCACATGTCTGAGTTAACACTACATGGTCCATATCAACATTCCCGCGGACAAGTTGCAGTTCCTCAGTTCAGCTACTCAAGGGGGTTACTGCTGTGATGGAATAACGAGATGTACGAATAGGAGGGGCGTAACGTTACGTTTCACCTGGGCCGCTCATGTGTGAGGGCGGGCCGTTGATGCGGGAGGAAGTGACTGAGAAAGTAGGATGGTCGTAAGATTACGTTTCATTTGGTTCATTCGTGCGTGAGGATGAAGCGCTGATAGAAGGGAGTGGACGGATGAAGAGGGGCATTTTGTTACCAGAATTATACCGGGATTTTTCCACGGGACGAGCAACAACACTGTAAAGAGCAGACAGTGAGATGAGCTCATTATGCATGACACAGTGAATCATGCCAATGACCCAGAGGGGTGAAGAGTGGGTTCGTTTAACATGAAACGCAAGCCAGAGAAGCATAAGCACGGCCTCGGATAATTAAAGGGTTCGGAAAATGCCAGGCAAATATGCTTACTTGAAGGTCTTCTCAATAATTACCGTAGGGTCCACTGTGAATTCGAGATCACGGATGAGTGTGAAAAGGAACATTTTGATCCTGAAAGCCAAAAATATCAGCAAATACATACTCCCGTTTCCCACCAAGGAGTCTATCAATAATAGCTTCCAAGAGAAATACAGAGCATGTCAATGGTTGATGGACTCAGATCCTGTAAAATGCCCAACTCGGGTGTTTTACAAGAGACGGAAAAGTCTAAAGAAAGCAAATCATGCCCCGTGCCTTTGCAATGCTGCATGGAGTTATCGCTCTTGCGATCCCCACGGAGGATACCGCAGAGCGGAGGAATAAGACGGAAAACAATCCAATACTCACTCAGCCAGCGCGAATCTATAGCCTATACACCCGCGGTTTCCGCTCAAAAACGTCAATATATTCGAGTATAGGCCTTGGATTGCCTTGCTGCTCGCCGGCGGGTTCTTCCATCGTTCAGGTCTGCGAACGCCACTGATCAGATGCTGACTCTCCTCAGGGTCAACAGAGCAGGGTAATCGCGTACCTGAAGATGTGTGCATCCTGACCCCATATAGAATGGCTTTTATTAATCGCTTGGATAGGAATGGTGATGATATCGTGTTTGGCAATCTTTATCGCATTGTTCAGCTCTCCGTACTTATCCAAGAATGGTTGCTGGACGGGGATCTCATCGTCCTCCATAGCCACTCGCATCGTCCATGTTACAGGGGCATGAAATCTAAGGGTCTCACGCACAACCCAATCGAGATATTCAAGGTTGGATATATCTTCATCTCGTGTCGGAGAATCCAAGGGGATGGTGCGAATTGCCTCCCGCAGACTGTTCTGACATTGGGGCGCACTTGCCAGCGCATACAAACACCAAGTGAGTGCAGAAGATGACGTTTCGTATCCTGCGATAAGAAAAGTAGATATCTGACATAAAACCTCTGGGGTAGTCAGCCGTTGGGAAGCAAAGGAAGCCATGTTCGAGCGAACTGCAGACGTAACTCAGGGTACTGCACGTTCCTTCGGGGCCGAAGCACCTACCAAGGACACTGAGCAAGTCGGGTTCAGCCGGGGATAATTCGGAATAATCCCGTTCGTCGTCCCAGCAACGTCGAGCGCCAACATGATTGATCGTTGTCTTGCGCTCATTGATAAGTTGGAGACCAATACAGATCAAGTGATGATGCGCCTTATCCATCGCCTCGGAATGAACGCGCTATGAATCATGATAAGGAATCGCAAAAAGGATAAAATGACAAAGGGTCCGGTATGACGCACAAATTTTCGGAGTAGCGGGATCCACGTTTCGAGGATAGTGCGCAGTTGAAGTTTCTTGGCAGTTGTGAATATCAAATGATAAGCATTGGCAAGCTCGTCGCTCTGGCCAGAGAGCGCGTTGAAACAGTATCCAAATCCTGGATCATCCATCTATTGATGAGTGCTGAAACCTTTCAAAGTCATGATAGTGCGTACCTGCGATCCCGATGACGTCCAGGGTAGCTCTAGAAAGCCACATCAAGACATCAATCGACTTGGACTGATCCTTTGAGAGCCCAATCCAAACATCGCGCAACTTGCAAGAGACAGTCATGGCTCGCAACACGTTCAACAGGTAGAGAAGGGAAACGTACTTCAGAAGCTTTTTCCCTGAACACCGGAGTCAGTCGCTTGACATTCGTTGTTGTGAACGCAGGGCCCTACCGAGTACAACGACGCCGTGAGCATCAGGAACTATGCAATGGCAAGGACGAGCGCTCACCAATATTCTGCGCTATGGCACAGCAGTTGAAAAGCAAACAGACAAGCGGAAAGAAGAAACGCACCTGTCTTCTGTGTACCTCGCCTTCCGTAGTGAGCACGCTTTCACTGCCCGCACCCATCGCTGCGAGGTTATCGCGGACGAAGTCTGGTTTCTGATAGGTATCAGAGTGAGAAAGGATATGAGCGACTGCAGTCAGGTCCATCGTCAGTAAGCGAGACCCTCCAAAGAAGCCCTTGTATGCGTAAGTGGACCCATAGGTGGCATCCCAGTCGTAGAGGAGACCCGTGTTCTCTTGGTTGTACATCTCGCGCAGGTTCCCGAAGAGAAACGATGGGCTGGACGGTCCACGAAGACGTTGGAGAGGCGAAAAGTACTGCCTCCAGAGGAGTGCTAAAAGGTCGGCGAGGACATAGGACGCAGTCAAGACGATCGCAGCGAGTAAACCTGTCCAGAGGTCGCCAACGACGAGGGTAGATGACATCAGGATTCGCAGGCAGAAATCGGTTCCTATAAGCGTTCAACGGTCCCAACAGCGCCGCGCCCATTTCGGGTGTCCGTGTCAAGGCTCGAGCGGTGACAATGTTGACACACACGTTCTTCGAGTTCTTCGAGTCCAAGAATGTGTCCAGCTTACAACAGCGATGCCGACACCACCGACATCGTACATCTAATTTCCTCGCCCGTCGTCGCTTCTTTGCTTTCCATCCACCCAAACGACGTTACGCTCCATGGACATCAACTGGCACCTCAGTGGTCACCGTGGTGGGATTGGGCGTCGGACTACACACGACAGCCGCCAGCCTGGCTGGAGCTGATGCACTACTTTATGCGTCCCTGTGTCGACGACAGACCCAGGGTTGACGTGAGTGACGCCCTCCATCGAACGGCACCCCGTGCATCGATACAGTAATCTGGCTCGTTAGATCCCGGCAGAACTCTGTTCCTTGGTCGATTCCGTGCGCAGCCTGCAACTCCAGCGCACCCCCTCAGGTGAGTCGATTGCCAAACTTTCACCACAAACTGGGAGCGACGTTTGCCTACTCGGTTCTAGCGTACGAAACGCACAACACAGGTGACCGTGCCTATCGCATCTCGCCCAAAAAAGAGCATGAAGTCGATCGCATGTCCTCGTACATCCACCATCTTATTCACTCGGAGAGTCCACGATCCGTTTGGCACGCAGTGGACGTCGGGTCCGGTCAAGTGCGTTCCTCATCACAGCTTGGACAAGGGTATCATCGTTGACCGAACTCGAGTTCCTAGGGATATTTGTCCAGAGCACTCCAAGAATTGGACTTTCATGTGCTCGCCCTGGATAGTAACGAAAAACAAACGTTGGGTGCCAACCAATGGACGAGCAAGGAAGCGGCACGTAAAGTGAAACGAAAACACCGGAGCGATTCACAAACCCAAGATGAAGTTCGCAAAGGATCACTTACCCATCAAACGGTTCATGTTTTCCCTCGGACGCTAGAAGACTCCGTAGCTAATTGGCTTAGTGAGCATCCAGGCATCCGACGGAACGGTGAACCCGACCTACATCATCCACCGACCCGTCCGGAACCCGTCCCCGTTCTGATGGTCGCTCTTCATGCTTGTGGCTCCCTCACTGTTGATATGTTGCGTACCTTTTTGTTGGGTCGGCGGCCCCGAACGCCACAGGCAACGGATGAGGAACGCGCCTGGAGACCCCACTCGCTTGTCGTCGTAGGCTGTTGCTACAACTTAATGTCCCCTTCTGGTACGCCCAGTGCGCATGTTATTATAAATGCCGGACACGAACGCCCAAATGCTACAGATTTTCCCTTGTCCAAGCCTCTCCGAGACTTGGATCCAGTGCCAAAGCTGACGATCGCCGCTATTCATCTGGCCGCCCAGGTTCCCTCTCAGTGGTTGAAGGATGCAGCTACGGTGCAAAGCGCTGAACTAGCCCTGCGCAAGGTGGTCTATCGGGCTCTCCTACAACCCGTTTTGCAAGCGGCGGCTGCGCAGTCGAACTCAATCGCAGACCACGCGATCCACTCGGAACGACACATTCAGCCTGGTCTTGGAGAATCGCCCGAGAATCGCCGGCTGGGAAAGCTCAACGACAAGGCGTACCAGGATTGGCCTACATTTTTGGAACGCGCCACGGACAAGCTGGGTATCAACCCTGTAGAACTCAACACGCCTCTCCCCGCCTGGTTCACGCACGAGGCAGCCCGGCTGAAAATGGAGAGTGCGCTCTTCGTGCTCCAAACACTCCGCTGTATACTGGGGCCGTTGATTGAAACACTGATACTTCTGGATCGCCGCGATTGGATAAAAGATGAATTGACGGAAATGAATGGCGGCCAAGAGGTGGAGGTGGAGATGGTCAATTTATTTGATCAAGCTACTGGGAGTGGAAGGAACGTTGCGCTGGTCATGAAGCCCGCCACAAATCCGCAATGAGTTTATCCTGTGATTAGGTTTCCGGGGGCTCCACCAAACCCCACCCTGTTCCCAATGCGATACAGTGCTCCTGCAGGGACCAATTACCAATTTACTTCATACCGCTCAATGACCACGTAAAGATATCCTTTCCGATCTTGACTGAGATTCTATCCACAAAGAAGCCACCTGTCCGTGCTTGCGAGAGTTTGGCCGCGTATGCCTCGTTGAGCGAAGGCACGAGGGTGTGTGGAAAATGAGGTATACGGTGAAAATTGTCAGATGACTGTCCGATTACGCTTGGAGATGCCGATCGTGCCTGCTGCTCCTCGGGCGCAGCACATTCGGGTAACGCGGTCTCGTCTGGCTCTCCAGTTACCGAGAGGGAAGCAGCAGCTAAATTGGATGACGATGGCGTCTTTTCCATCAAAGCCCATGCGATCGATGTGTGAAATTTTGGATCAACGTAGAACTCTGTCTGTCGTAATTGGCGGAGGGTTGGCCCAAGGAGGTCCAGACAGCGGCACAACTGAGGTAGATCGTCAGGAACTGCTGGATCGAGTGCCTGCTCATAATTCAATTACCTCTCCGTGCCCGGCGCCGACTTCCAGGGCCAAGAAGGTTCTGGTTCTTTCATCGTTGGTCAGTTCCGAAAAGGTGATAAACGACGCATCAAAACTGTTCGCAGCCGAGGTTCATCGTTCTGTGAGCGCTCAAAGGTGGAGCTGGACGCACGGAGCTATCGAAGAAGCCATCTCTCTTACGGCGCGTTTGAACCCATCGCGCTGGTGTGCCCGCAGGAACAAGGGACGGGATAGGGAAATGTGCAGTTCCCATCGGGCGGGCTTTACTTGAGCGTGTTCCTGTCCGCCGATGGGATGGAGAAAGGGTACGTGCGTCTTGGCGAGACTCAGCGCGTCCTCGACCAACGTGTAGAGCGCGTCTTTGTGGTGCAAGACGAGTGGAACGTAGATGTACGTTGCGTACTGCCCTTCCACATGAGGAACCGTCCGCACACGACCTTGGTGCAGCGCTGGGTCGTCGACCGGCGCTGGCACGGTCAACGACGTGGACAAGGTTGGCAACTTCCTGCGTGAGTCCAGTCAGTGGTGGTGGTACGGCAGATCCTGCAACTGCCGGACCTCTTTCTCTGCCTTGGCTGCTCATCGGCTGGTATTTCTTCTTCTTCTGAGCTGGGGTATTCGACCAGGCGCCGTTTCATCATTGACAGAGCTGAGACGGAAAATTCCGTGATCACTTGGTCACTATCTAATCTGACGGACCAGAGTACCCCCAGGAATGAGCGTACCGTTCATCAACAATCTCAGCGCGAGCACGCATGCCCACGAGCAAGGCGGCGTGGTCCATAGTCATGACCACGGTGGTGAGCACGGTCATACACACGAGCACCTCGATCACGCAGGTATGCATCGTTTTCTTATCATTCCTTCATCCATGCATTCCATGGCCTCCCAGGCAAATTCGCCGAACGCGATCTTCCCGATTACACCTCTCGCAACTTCCAAGAGCGGGGTTTCACGGTCGGGATCGGTGGGTATGTGGATGTGATTGGCAACCGTGTGTTGGGTGTCTGGATCTCATCCTCCCTAACTTTCTAGACCGGTGGGGTCCGGAAAAACTGCGCTTACGCTCGCTTTGTGCAAGCGCCTCCGTGATGAATACAACATTGGTGAGAGTCTTGACGAACAGACCGTGTGCCTCGGTGCAACCGTTCCATCCTCAACCGTTTACCCGGTAGCCACTGTGACAAATGATATTTTTACTCGAGAAGACCAGGAGTTCCTCATCAAAAACGAGGCGCTTCCAGCCTCGCGTATCCTTGCCATTGAAACCGGCGGGTGTCCCCATGCCGCCATACGTGAAGATATTAGCGCCAATGTGGGTGCACTTGAGAATTTACAGGCCAAATATGGCTGTCAGCTTCTTTTTGTGGAGAGCGGTGGGGACAACCTTGCTGCCAACTACTCACGCGAACTGGCAGATTATATCATTTATGTGATCGATGTTGCGGTGTGTACCTTGTTGTTCCTTGGCAAACTCTATAGGTCGCTTGACCATATTTCAGGGTGGGGACAAGATTCCACGCAAGGGAGGACCAGGTATCTCGCAATCTGATCTGTTGGTGATCAACAAGGCAAGGGACATGTGTCTTTCTGCGCGCAATGCCCCGCCATAATGCTAAATCCGTTCACATTGAAGATCGATATCGCAGAGTACGTGAATGCATCTTTGGAGGTGATGCAACGTGATGCCAGGATCATGCGGGGTGACGGTCCGACCGTGTTCGCGAGCGTCAAAAAGGATCAGGGCGTCGAGGACGTGGTCGAGTTGATCCTTGCTGCGTGGAGGACTGCTGGTGGCCCGGGAACACCTGGTCCTGTCGTCCTGTGAACGATGACGAGCAAGGTTTGTAATATACGTTGTATGATAGTTCCACGCGCAAAGGGAAATTTACGACATGTAGCTTGATCCCTTGAATTGCTCAGCAGGGTAAAAAAACCTGAATCCTGGCTCACACGACGGGCTCCGTCGGAGGTGCGGACAAAGTGTTGTTGTCACGGAAGCAACTTATGTGTGGATGTCGAAGACCTAGCTCGGAACCAGCCGGACTGTCTACCCTGACCAGTGACTACCAAGTTTGAGTCGCCCCGTCAAGCATATTTTTGCTACGACAAACCCGCGACTTGGTCCTCTGTCTCATACCTTTACGACGGCCACCCGTTGCGCTACATGACGACGCGCCGCATATCCAGTTCACGGCGAAACGACTTTGAAGACACTTTGAGGAAGCACGAGACTTGGACAGAAAAAGAGTCTCTGTATGGGTCATGGCCCTTCACATGTGCTCTAACTGATCCCAAGGGTTTTGTTGCGCAGTCCTCTACCCAGACCCCATCACGAGGATATGAAACAACGCATGACACTTCAGTATGCGTAGCAACAGCGTTCCTCTGGTGATCCGTAGAGTGCCCAACATATTTAAGAGCTTCGCGATGACTGGTTCATCATACTAGTATCCCAACATGCACTCTTTCAAGTTCTCGTCGCTCTTTTTGCTCATTGCCATCTCATCAGTGGCATATGCCGCCAAAACGTGCAACGTACTCAGCTACGGTGGTGTCGCAGACAACGCGACGGACATTGGACCAGCCATAATCAAGGCACATGCCAATTGCGTGTCCGGAGCAACGACTACTGACCCTGCCGACACGGTCCTTCTTGTGCCCCCAGGGACATATGCGCTCAAGACTTTTGTTTATTTCGAGCATCCAAGTTATTTCACTATCGAAATAGACGGGGAGTTGAATCTCGTCTTTGACCCTGCGCTAGTGGGAAACATGTTTCTTTTTGATCGTTGCGATCATCGTGAGCGCGTGGATTCGTCGACTCTGTCGACGACACTAATAATATTTGCTCTAGTTGTCTGGAAAGGCACCGGTACTATTCATGGGCACGGTGATCTATGGCGACCAAACGACAAGTCAGTATAGCTTCTTCAGTGACTCAAGGATACGGTTGCTAATGCTGTTGGCGTTTCAGTTTGGGCGCATACGTTAGTCTGAGCCTGTGCTTCGCGGCTGCTTGTATGCGCTATACTGACGTCACTATATCTACTAGCCGAACCGCCCTCGTCTCCTTCGTTTCCAGAACTGTAATAACGCCGATATAAGCGGTGTCACGCTTTATAACTCGCCCATGTGAGTGTACTCATACCCGTGTACACGGAAATGTTTGACTTTTTTTTTCTCGATAGGTTTCACGTGGTGATCATAGGGAACAATAACGTTGCCCATGACATGAAGGTCTGGTCACTACTTCAATATCCGTTCGCTACAAGCTTTTGCTGATTTTGACGTCAGATCATTGCGGATCATATTGGGGAGACGGATGGGTTCGACGTATTAGGAAACAACAATTATGTGCATGACGTCTCCGTCGAGAATGGCGATGAGTGTGTGACGCTCAAGTCGCCTACGAATGGATTCGTCGCGGAGAATATCCTGTGCTACCATTCTGCTGGTACAGTGTTTCATTTTTGGTTCTGTCGTCGTGCCTGGGGCTGATTGACGACTACGCTAGGGTGTAATATCGGTTCTTTTGGCAAGGATGCTACGGGTGTCTCGTCGGTGCCTACTAGTTCCGCTACTTTGGACAAAAAATGAATACCGTCTGTAGGGTTCAAAACGTTTATTACAGGAACGTCACTCAAAACGACGGTGATGCGGGCATCATGCTCAAGGTATACAAGAAAGAGTCTGCGTGAGCTGGCACCGCTGACGCGATTCTGGCTCTGTCTAGTCCTTCTCCTCCTCGCAGGGTGTCGTCAAGAACATAACATATGTCGAGTAAGTTGGCCGTATGACTGGCTGTACGTGAACCCAGTATCTCTGACGTTGATCCAACAGTTTTACGTTTGTGAGATGACGTCTCTCGTCCGAGGGGTTCGTGAATGCTGATGCTAGCGTAGACCAATGTCGCCCACCCTATCAAGGTAACGCACTCAGATCATCATGGAGCACGACACATTCATGACGCTTACTCAGATTACTGATTCCTGGTGCCCATACTCGACGTGTCCAGAAACGACTGGGAGCCTGAGCTGGCAAGACATCACCTTCCAGAGGATCACCGGAACAGGCGATAAATATAGCGATCGGCCAACCATCGAAGTGGATTGTACCTCAGGAGGGTAAGCCAAGTGAAGCTCGTGTTTTGGTGGTTCATCTGATCTGGTTTTCGTATCCGTGGCAGGTGTACCGGCTTCAAGTTTGAGGTGAGTATTGCGTCGTGTCTGAGACATCACGGTTATTCACTCGTCTCTCCATGAATGTAGGACGTCCAGCTCGGGAAAGAAGGGGATGCTAAGGCGACGGTGCACCTATCAAACGTGTGTGGAAGTGGCCTACCGAACCTTGCTGCTTGCTAGGTAACACAGACATGGCTGGGAGGCAATTGATTTCTGAAAGAAAAAAAATACATGCTGCACAGGTTAATGACCATTGTCTACGTATACAATAATACAACAAATTCCAGCGAGGTTTCAGGTTGGAGCTATGTACGGTGATGATAAGCAGCTTATTTGGAAGACTCGGGCTGCGCAGGGGCAGGAGGAGAAGCTGAGGTAGACGCAGTCTTCGCCGCTTCAGTCTTGGCTGCCTCTGTCTTGGACGCCTTGATACGGAGTGCCTCTTCATGAATGTCGCGCACTTGTTTGGAAGTGCTGGTGTAAAACGACAAGACAGACTGGCCGAGCGGTGATGCAAGGGCTTTCGCATAATACTACGGCGTGTGGTTTGCATGAGGAAGTACAGGGAGAATAAGGGGGGGAGGAGGTAATATACCTCACGTGCTACCTTTGAGTATCCCTTTTGTTCATCGATGGTCTTTACACGCGTGTGGGCTTCCTTGATCGTGGTCTGCAGTTTGCCGGAAACGGTTTGCTCGGGGCCAAGAGCCTTTTGACCGACTGACTTGTCGAGGCCAGACATGAACGACAAGAATCTCTTGGATATTCCATGTTTGTCTACGAGTAGGAATAAGAATGATCCCTAAACTCGCTCTCAGGGGGAGTATGACGTACTGTCAATGTCGATGGCACGGCGGAGGATGTCTTCTGACAGCATATGGCCGTGAGCGATATACTCGGCAGCAACTGGAGAGAACGCGGTGAGCAGAGCAGCATATTTTCAAGAAGCAAGACTGACTGCCAGCTCGCGGTTTGTCCGATTGCTCAAGGTGGGCCTGATGGTGATGCTCTTCAACATCTTGATGCGCGGGGTGCTCAACCTCGGAAGTGACGGTGAGTGAATTCCCACCGAGATTACCACCGTTCAACTGTACACGACGTGGGGTCGACAATCAGGCTCATTCGAGTAAGTGGATCGTACCATCAACGCAGTGCGGGCTGCAGAAGGCTTTTCGAACGTGATGACGGCCTTTTTTGATTTCTCACCATCGTCCTTGTACTCGATGGATTGAATCCTAGATGACGGTCATGCTGAGACATTGGAGTGTATCGCAACGGATCAAGACGTACTTTCCACAGAAACTGGGGGCGACGGATCATCATCACTATCGATAGGGGGTCATGAGATAACACCTGCCTGAAGAAGTCGTGCAACTCTGTTTCGGTGGTAAACGTAGAGAATCCAGAGACCTATCGAGCGACGTTGATATCAGTGTTTTGTTTGGCGTCGTCGAGAACGACACGCACGTCGACGGCTGCTGCTGGGGACATGGCTTATGATAGATTGCGGTCAGGATTATGGTGCAGCTTATCTCCAATGTCGTGGGAAATCCTGTGGCGGGTGCCACGACTCTCATCAGATCAGTGGCAGTACCATGGCCTCGTCTGGCAAGTCGTCGAGTACAGCGATGACCGCCCTCTTTGTCTAGACGGGACACGTCGTTTTGGTCAGTATCAGAGGTCTCCGTTGTCCTCTCAGTAGCGAGATGACCAGGTAGACCATTCGAGAGACTTTTAGATCCCTCGCCGAGTCACCGGAGAAGGATCGTATCACGTCAATCCCTAACGTGCACGTTTGAAACACTTGAGCCTGTACGCTAGTGTTGAACGCCATCCTTTTGACGGCCCTGTTTCTGTCGAGACACTATGGAGGTTCGTACGTCTCTTCACTTTACCTGTTTTTCTCCCATCATGATCGGCGTCACCAGGATGAAACATAGCGTGTATCATTGATTTCCGACGCGGGGTGTCGACTTTGGGTCACATTCAGACAGCATCCTAGACAGGCCCTGCGCGTTCTTGCGAGGCGGGTCGTATCCTCCGTGAGCCCAGACAAGTAGAGACTGACATCGCGAAAGTCCGGTCGTTGGTTGCGTGGCCCTTCTCGTGAACGAGCTAATCGGCAAACCACGTATGCCCTCAGGAAGGCGTCCGAATCGCTTGTCGCTCTCACGCTCACACACCCATTCCCATCTCTGCGTCCACACCACCGATCTCAGGCTCAAATTTTTCGTCTGGTTTATCCCTTCCCTGATCGGCAATGCTATCGCCGCCGCACGCGTTGGTATTCTCCTCGGGCTGGTGGACCCACAATAGTTCCCCACCGGCGCTGGAAGGCGGATCACGGGGTCCGGATAAGCGAGCTCGGTGTTGATCCCGTTGGTTACGGTAACTATCACCCTGAGTCGGAGCGCAGGCGCGAGTGCATTGTACACCGTGTACGTTCCGAAAATTTCCCTTTTTTCTGTTTCCCATTTTCATAGTGGCGGCTGTAGGCTCATGGCAGCCAGTATTGTGCTCAGTGGTGTCGCTGACGTCGGTTCTACATCTGGAATGGTGAAAAAGGAATTGATTTCTTTTGTACGATAGGACTGCTGCCCATGATGGTTACTCTGCCTCCATCAAAGCTTGGAATTGTTATTCACTTCTCTTGATGGCGATTCACTTAGAGTCATCCTTGAGTCGATTCCTAACAATACCTGTCCGTCTTCGGTGACTTGAGATATCTAAAAGTCTCTCGAATGGTCTACCTGTAGTGCGTACAGTATTGACGTTGTTTTCGATGAATGTGGGTAAAGCTGGGGTTGGGTTGTTTAAATAGCTCCCCGGTCGTGGACTTGGTCCTGAGGACGCTCGATATGTATTCGGTTACAGCTGACTTCAAATTGTGTCAAGAAGTCAATAGCCCGGGGAGCGCTGGCGTCTTTTGGGACGACGTGTGGCTGCGCCTCGTTACGCCTACACCCGCGCCTACCTCCACCCCAAGTTTAGCGTAGAAAAAGCTGCGCGTCAAGGTCAAACCGAATACGCCAACGTGTTCCATGCACTAGGCATCACCTTACCCGAACCTCGCGGTTGGTTCCCTCCCGCGTCGTACATCCGTGATGGAAAAACGAGGGCCGTACTCACCGGGGGACTGCTCTCGTCCAACGAACGGAGCGGTCAGGTGTGGGTCGGAAACGTCGAGCTCTGAGACCAAGTACGCGATACAACTCAAATGAATGGAACGTTGACGGCGTATGAATAACGTGTGTGTCGTGATATCTCTTTGACATCCAATGTACCGCATATATGCATGCTCTCTGCTTGTCCGAGAACGACGAACCCCACCTTGGTCACCTGGCCAAGTGCCACGTCGATCGAACGTTGAACGTTGAACGTCGACGAGCCTTAGGCCTCAACCCTCATAAACCCAGCGAAGAGTCGAGAAGAAAGCATGCGCCTCGGACACGACAACTGTCGTACGCTGTGCCCTCGTGCACGAATCGTCCCCTACCCAGTATTTTCTCATCCTGCACGACAGGGAAGATTTAACGGCGTACACCGTACATGTTTATTAACGGGCGCTGCGCTGCACGACCCACAGCGCGTCGTCGAAGCCCTGTGTATGTCAATCCTGACCGTGAGTGGGCTGGGGGGTTCAGAGGTTGGAGCGGGCATCAGCGGGGAACTGATCGCGCCGTCGTATAGCCTCGATCGGACGGAGTCTGAGCCAGTAATACTAGGAACGACACTATCCCCGAGAATACGATACAATTGTGTGATAGTTTGATGATACCATGATACCATGAAACAACACTAACATAATAGCCCATCCGAATGTTCAAAGACCTACATGGATGAACGGAACCCACTCGTTGAACGACACTTCACCACTCTCTCGAAGACGCCCAATAGCTTCGTGCAGTGCCCATGCAGCCTCCCGACAATCCGGCCTCGTGCCATTCCGGAACAGGTGCTCGTACACGTCCCTCGCCACGATGGGCGCAAGCTTATCGCAGATCGACCACATCGTACCAATGACGCCAGCATAACCCGCAAACAACATTCCCGCTGCGATATGGATAGCCTCGTCGGAGAGATCCTCATCACCCATCTCCGTTTGACATGCAGAGAGAAAGGCAAGCCCACCACAGGACCGTGACAACCCGATAATGTCAGATACTTTCAACCGGCGTTTATCGGCGAGACAGAGTCCGCTGTTGGTCGGATCCCTGGCATCCTGGATTCCATGGCATGCAAAGTGGACCCAGTCCGCCTCCTTCATCAACTCAAGGACTTCCTCGACAGTTCCGACAGAGGGTTCCAGGAAGGTGGTGCATGGTGAAGCCGAGTTTGTAATTACCTCCTTGATGTATTCCAGCTCGGTGTGCACGCCTGGAAGTCGGGAAAATAGGCCATCTGTGGGTGGTTGACGAACAGCGAGCAGGCGGAAATCGTCGTTATGTGCCACATAGACGTTGCGTGACGGTGCAAGAATGCTGAGCGTAGGGACATATGACGAGACAACAAAGTCGAATACTTTGTGTCCAGGTGCCGAATACTCGGCATCATAAAGACCAGCAGCATGGATGGGAAGAAATACGAAGGGGCCAGTCGGACACCAGAAAATACGTGATAGTTCTCCGGGCATCTGTTCAGAGACCCAGATGAATGGATTTTTTGAATACAAGTGACATGACAACATGTACTGAGAAAGCCAATGCATCCATGACTGGTTCAATGACGGATTTCCACAAGGGGGATAAGAAGGATTCCCAGGTCCCGCGGTCCCATCTTTTGATTTTGCCGGTCCTTTCAACAAGGGCGTGGCGAAGGAAACTTTTCAGGATGCTTTGGAAATGAGTAGATCGCTGGAAAGTGAAATTGGGGAGTGGGACATGAATTACATGATCCACGTTGGCAAGTACGATCAATGCATCGCATTGGGTTTCTGCAGCGTTGAGCATAACAACCGGTCCAGAGTGTGCTGATGCATGGAGCTGAGAAAAGTCTTTGGGGAGGAGGAATCGTTCGAAGCCAGGAAGGCGTCGGATCTCCTGGAGTAGTTTATCTTGCTCGATCGCAAGGGTGCGCTGGCGATTGGCCATATGTTGCACGGAGGCACTTGCACGACGCACTGCAGTTTGAGTGGTTTCTAAAAGCGAAGAGAAGGACCCTATGTCAGTGGCACTAGCATGCTCTGAGGTTGAAGACATCAGTTCCACGAGTGCGGAGAAAGACTGTTCGCGAGTGGCACCAGCATCATCTAATGCGGCAGACAGTTCCCGAAGTCTGCGAGAATGATCTGGATGAGTAGACAACAACTGCTCATAAGAGCCACGAAGCTGAAGGAGCTCCCCCCAAACGATGGAATGACCTTGCTTGAGCCACTCCACAGCAAGTCCTGGGAATCCTGAGTCCAAAGCTGCAGCTGCAGCCTCACGTACAACATCGGCACCTCGCTTGAGTTCTGCGTAACGGTGGGCAAGGGAAAGGCCAATCCATGCAAGTTGAGGAAAGAGGTTCATGGCAATAGAATATGCACGAAGGAGAGAGGGATGGTGCATACGCCGAGCACATAATATCCAATCCCGTGATGCACGAAACCGAACACTGATGGGGCCTATAGGAACAGAAGCAGAATGCGAATACAGGAAAATTGCGTCCTCGAGATCGCTCGGCTCCCCAAGGCGCACGAAACGAGCTTTAAAGGCGTTCCCGAGGTTGATCAGCATGCCGGGCTTGTCAGGGTGACCATGAGGGCTGAGGGCAACAGCTTCGCTGAGTGTCGAAATGGCATGCTCGAGATCGCTCAGCTCCCCGAGGTGCTCGAAACGAGCCCTGAAGGAGAGACCGAGGTTGTTGAGACGACTCGGCTTGTCAGGGTGACCATGAGGGGTGAGGTCAACAACTTCCCTGTGTATCGAAATGGCATGCTCGAGATCGCTCAGCTCCCCGAGGCGCTTGAAACCAGTGATGAAGGAGTTCCCGAGGTTGTTGAGACGACTCGGCTTGTCAGGGTGACCATGAGGGGTGAGGTCAACAGCTTCCCTGAGTGTCGAAATGGCATACTCGAGATCGCTCAGCTCCCCGAGGCGCTCGAAACGAGCTCTGAAGGAGAGACCGAGGTTGTTCAGACCAGTCGGCTTGTCAGGGTGACCATCAGGGGTGAGGTCAACGGCGTCCCTGAGCGTAGAAATGGCGTCCTCGAGATCGCTCAGCTCCCCAACGTGCTTGAATCGCCTCCGCAACGCCATACCAAGATTCCCTAGTCCTACGCGGTACCCGACCTCCCAAACTGAAACAGATCTGACCAATTTTTGTAGAATTCCGATTGCTTGTTGAAGGTCGGCTAGATCACCGAATCGTTCGAACCGCTTCAACAGCGCGACACTTGAGCTCCATGGGTCCTCGCCTGTTAAGCGTGAACTTGAATGTGAGTCCACTGACGATTAGCCACTTGTAGGGCCGACTCTGTGGCCGGCATATAATTGTAGCATGAAAGACACAGCTCGGCTTTCGTGACTGTCAGTGGAGCTGAACTCCATCGCCTCACGCAGCGATGCCTCCACCCGTGCTCCATCGAATCCGTCCCCCTGTTTCTCGAATCGCGCCAAATACACCCCAGCCAACTGAATCAACGTGGATGGGCGGTCAGTGTGACCGACAGGACGTGCGGCAAGTGCATCGTGGTACAAGCCAAGGGGGATCTCGTAGGATGCATCCGTGTCATCGACCCGACAGAGGATGGATTTAGCCATTGCGAGGTTCGACTGAGCCGCCGCACGACAAGGATGGTTCGGTAAACAAGTATTGAGTGCCCGCTCAAACTCTGCAATAGAACGCTCCAGGTCTCACTTTCCCCCGTGCTTCCGGTAACGCGAGAGAGCGCTGTGGCCATGGTTCGTTGCGTCTTCTAGCGCGTTTGGGGCATTTGTGGTTGACTATGGACATAGAATGATCAATGGGGATCGTGTTGACGCAAGTCCCCTGCTTACGCAAAGAGGACCGAGCACCCTCGACGCCAATGAATCGCTGTTCTCGCCATCTCGTCGCTCGACAGATACAACAATAGATGAACATGGGGATACAATGTCGCCATCCTTTGGGAAAAAAACAAACGCTGCCAAGGTGTGAGTAGCCGGACGTTGTGCAAAATGCCGTACCACTCACGGATGTGTTTTTCACTGCGATCTAATAGTTGTTTCATGGTGATTGTCAACTTTCGCAGCTGTTCACCAGCGCCCAACATGGGCTGGAATTCGAAAGATGCATAGACCTCTAGACAAACGGTTGCTGATGGATCTGATGGTCTAGGAACTCTGTAAGCACGAATCCAAGTCGGCGGAGGAGGACATCACATCTGGATCGGCCCACTCCATTCAACGACATCATCCTTCACTGACGAACGCTTATGTTCGGTTCTCCATTCAAGGCCACTGTGATGCACGGTAGTGTAAAAGCCAGCAGGAAAGCGTCGAAGTCCAAGGGCGACACCTGTCGCTCGAATACCTGGCTCCCATTCAGCAATTTTCGCAACCACGTGAAGATAGGCATTTCGTACTTGTAATAACAGTATGTGCAGAGGTTTCCTGTTTGCATTGAAATTCCTGCCCCATACACTGGGGATCAGCGTCAGAAGCACCGGGTGCTGTATAAAGATAGGTCAGGCCGGCAAATCAGCAGCTAGATCTTAAAAACCCATAGTTGGTGCACGAGACTGTGACGTTCTTGATTCAAGTCGTGGTCGTTTGTTTCTCGAGCAATCCTCAGCCAGGTTGTCTGTCGTCTCCAGATCAGGTTGTGATCGTTTCTCTCCAGCGTCCGAGTCCGATTTGCTGGTCATAGCTACTTGGTGAGCTGTTGAGGAACGCAGCGATGGCATGCCTGGTGTGGTTTTAAGTCCAACCTCCACAGCATCGAGCCTTCTTCAACATTTTAGCCACTATAAGAAATATACCTGTGCACTGTGCCTTGCAGGTGACATGCTTCCGAGTGCTGTAGTAACGAAATGACCTTGGCGCGCCAGCATCAGGTTCGGCTTGTTCCGGTGAAGTGTCGTCGGGTACGCGGGGGACGTCGCCCAAGACTCTGCCGAGGTACGAACGAATGCACCACGCTCGTGGAACGAGAGCCTGTTGGAAGTGCAGATGCAGGAAACAAAAGAAGCAGTGGAACTTGCACGGGTAAAAGAGCGAGACCTACTAGCATCATCGACGATATGGACGTGGGAAACAGAGGTTATGACATAGCGTTCCTGAGGCTGGCAGTGCACCACGACGACGACGACGACGACAACAACTTCGATCAGCGGATGAGCCTCGTCTGGCGCTGAGCTGCACGTCGTCGAGCACAGTCGATGGCCGCCCCATTTGTCGAGTCCAGGCCCGTCGTGTCCGTCCGGAGCAGTACTATCAGAGGTCTCCCCGCTATCCCCACAGCAACGCGGCCGACATATTCCAGGGACTTTTGGATCCCTCAAGTCACCCAAGATGGACAGGTGTCGTATCACCTCAATCTCGAATGTGCACATCTGAAACGTCCCTTCCAGATTTACTATGCCAACACATTGACCGGCAGACGCTCCCGCGACCTTCCGAGAGACTCTGACGACGACGCATCGGACAGCGATCTCGTCGGTTTGACCGCATTCCAGTCTAGCATTCGTTCTGGCAGCGGTGATGGTCTCGGTTTAGTAACCGACAATGACAACGTTGAATTCCCGCGCAACGCCCCAGTTCCTCTTCAAGCCGATCCCGCAGTAAACGATACGGCACCTTTGTCTTTGGCAGCGCCTGCGTTGCGAGTTAGCGATATCCCCAAAACACCCGTCAAACCTCTCCCTCTCCCTATCGGGCTTGACATGGCTACCCCACGCCCACGCGCCAATACAGACCTTGTGACATCAAATCGCCATTCGAACCGTGTTCCCGGTGTCCTTTTTGACTCACTGACCGCACCATTGCGGCATCACAGTATCAGCACCACAGACCCCCTACGCCTCTCTCTCCACCAAAGAAGCGTCTCCTCCGAGCGACATGCACTCTCATCCTATTCAAACACGCATCATTTTCCTGTGCTCAGGGAAGCACCCCGAGTCCAACAGGCCACCCGGTTATCCGACGTCCCTGACGTACAGGAACCACTCACAGGGCCTCCCCGGCCGACGACACTGCAACCGTTGTCCTCACCCGCTCCGGAACTCGTATCCGAGCTCCTGCAAAGAGCACAAGAGTGCATACATTCAGTGGTCCTCCACCTTCGACAATTTGGAATTCCCAAGGTCACCGATGATGAAGAAATCGTAGATAGTCTTATTTGCGCTGCCATCACTGCTGTTCGAGACCTCTTGTACGTGTCCGGTCCGTCCGTCCGACACCTTGGCGGCAAGAATAGAACCGACAGAGGCGCTAATAACGCGTCTCAGACACCCCTGGTCCCCGCTCAACGGCGCGCCATTGCCACACTTTCCAAGTTCGTTTTATCGGCACGAGCAGTCCTTAACGATGGGCCATGGATTGAGAGCGACGATGTCTCACAACTCAGCTGCGATGCCGAGGAACTGGAACGCTCTGTGGTCGAATTTGTATCCATAGCGCAAGGGGTTCGGAGCCAGGGGGTAATCGGTCCAAGACGATTATGTGGATATTTGATTGCTCCGCATGCTGATCCCGCAAAGGCGGGAGCTGGAACTGCCGGAACTTGGAAAGGTTTCGGATGGGTAAACATCGAGGATGATGAGGAGGCTCCTCGGCGAAACCTGACCGCGGTGACGTTCAACGAGTTCGCGAATTATATGTCCAGTGTTCAGGAGAGGTTGAGCACCCTCACGGAAGTAATTCGGGAGACGCGGCCTGGTATGTGAACTTTCATTCCCCTTATAGCTTGATTGACACCGTTTCATTTTGTAGCCGAGGTCGTGACAACTTCTGCTCAAGAGCTCTTCAGGCACCTCTCTTCGCTTGTTCTCTTCCTTGGCGACATTCATATCGCTAGGCATGTTGACATCGAGACCGTCGATCAGGCTAGGCTCTCTCATGGCGCACAATACATGCGAACGGTTGAGAAGGCTCGTGTTCTTGTCCGTTCGTTCGAGGCGACTACACAGGCGATCTACGACGACGGTGCCGAACTGCTCGTCACGGCGCAACGTGTTCGACGAGTCGAACCTTGCGAATCCTGGAAAAGTTGCGACATGGCGTATGATGCACTGGAGGCCTTGACCTCGTCCCTCGATTTCAACCTCAAGATCTCACAACAGAATCTCGAGAGCCTTATGCGCATCGGCACTGAACAAGCTGCCGTGTTGGAACAGTGTAACAAGACCCCTGTTGAGTGGCGCATGTCGCAGCGTAGTCTTGTTTCTGCAATCTTAGCGAATCAAGCCCTAGAAGCCATGTACGACAATCACGAAACTTCCGATGTCGCGGAAGACGTAGACGAGCCTTCCCCCTCGCCAACCCCAACTGAACCACCGCCTGTACCAACTAGTGGAAAACCACGCATCATACCCAGAAACCAAGTATCCACACGTATTCCGTTTGATGATGACGACAGTAGGTTTCTCTCCTGTCCATACTTGTAAAACCTCACTGTTGTTCTTTCCGTTGGAGAATAGCTTTGGAAACGATCCGTACGCCTCCGCGACCAGATAAAATCAAAGCATTCTTCGGTGACGATGCACCGAGGCATTATCTGATTTCCTTGTCCGCTGGAGCCAAGGCGTGGTATCTCCGGCCAAATTATAACCCCGAAGAGGTCCTTATTGACCCAGACGGTACTGTGCGAGGCGGAACTGTTTCCGCTCTTGTTGAAAGACTCACCGCACACGAGTATGCAGGCATGTCGACGATATTCACAAACCATTCTAGGCGCTCATGCATGAACAGATACCAGTTTCGCTAGGGCATTCTTAATGACGTTCAAGTCATTCATGGCACTCGATGAACTTTTCAATCTCCTTGTAGAACGCTTCTGGATCCAGCCGCCTCCCAACCTGAATTCGCACGAGCTTGAGGAGTGGAGACGCCATAAACAAAACATTGTACGTATTCGGTGAGTATACATTGATTTGTGTTGTGGGTGCCTCTGGACTGTCGTGAATCTAGGGTGATTAATACGATGAGGTTGATAGCACAAGACGAGGACTTGCTAGACAAAGAGGATCACGGGATCCTCGATCGGATGACACAGTTTGCGTCGGGGAACGACGTTCTCAAAACTGCCGCTGCGAAACAATTACTGGCTGCGATCAAGCGAGCTGTTCGTCCTTTTTTCTTCTCCGTTCCCAGAGTTTTCTGAATTCCTGGCCCTAGCATTCGGGGAACATTAGAAAAGCGATGTCGCAGTCCATGACTCCTCCCCCTGCACCGATTGTGCCAAAACGGATAGAGTTACTAGATATAGATCCCTTGGAACTTGCTAGGCAGCTGACAATCACTGAGAGCCAACTGTATCTGAAGATCCAACCTTCTGAATGCTTAAAGCGGTCGAAGCAATTTCGGACGGAGTACCACGACGGCGTCGCCAACTTCATTCGCAGAAGTAACAGAGTACGCCTCCCAGCTATGTCTAAATTTTCCTCAGTTAAGGTCCTTGCAGATTACACATTGGGTTACGTATTCCATCCTCTGTAAAGACGAGCCTCGTCGCCGAGCTGCTATCATGAAGCAGTTTATCCTCATTGCCGATGTTAGTCTTCCAACCCCAAGATGTCTGTAGATGCTTACATTCCATTGTAGCGGTGTCGGGCTATCCAGAACTTCTCCACTATGATGGCGATTGTGACAGGATTGAATTCCTCTCCAATTCATCGCCTCAAACGTTCTTGGGAGCAAGTCAACTCTAAATTCATGTCGCAGTTGGAAAGTTGCGAGGCGCTCATCAACTCTTACAAGCACTACAACAATTATCGGAGCACATTGGCCACCGTATCTCCTCCCTGTGTCCCGTTTGTTGGTATGTCCCATCTAATGCAAGGAGCGCAGTGTACCTGAGTGATCAACTATACCCTCAGGCGTATTCCTGACTGCGCTTACTCATATACAAGAAGGGAGCAAAGATTATCTCCCGGGCGACCTAGTCAACTTTCGCAAACGCCAGAAATCGTCGGAAGTGATCCAGGATCTCCAGCGGTGGCAAACCCAACCACACAACTTCCACCCTCTCCCCTCCGTCCTCGTCTTCCTCGACGAGTCACTCAGTCAATTCGGCGATCACGACGCGAGCGAGGTGTTTTGGAAGCTGAGTATGGAAAGAGAGCCCAGAGAAAAGGATGAACAATTGGCCAAGTGGCTGGCCGACACTACTGGCTTCGGTCAGTGAATGGGATTTGGTTGGGTTTTCGTCTTGTCGCATCATATTATACCACAACGAGCATCACGGACTGGACTCGACATGTGGATGGAAGCGCTTTGTCTACTGTAGCAACTGCTTTGATTGTTTGCTTTCTGGCTGGATGATTTTCTATTGATATTTATGATGCTGTGCGAGATGTCTCGTGTTCGGTCTGCATGGCTGTTGCGCTTCTTTCGAAAAGGTCTCGAGTTTTCTGTGTGGACAACAATTGCTTCTCCGTCACCGCGGGCGGCAGGCGGTGGGGTGCGATTCGAGCATGCAGAAGACCTGGTACGTATTCAATATTCAACTCTGAGCTGGATGACATGTCACCGTGACCTACTAATAATGTATTCTGGTAGAAGGAACGGTATCTAGAGCTGGGAGGCGACACCCAGGCAGTTGAGCAACCCAAATCAGCCGAATCAGCATATGGGAAGATTGGAAAGTTTTTACGTGCGCCCGACGACGAAGTTGAACGAGCTCGACAATCATGACAAACTGTGGGAATCACCATAGAGGAGCCGCTGACCATTCTGAAGAGTTTCCACCGTCAGGCTTGTGTTATACCCTCTGATGAAAAAGTGTCACATGGGACCGCGGCAGCTAGGAAACCTTTTTGGCGTCACTATTATCAAACCAGTCTTGGACACATTGGTTTTTTCAGTACGTGATGACACGTTACTTCGATTCACAAGTGACCGCTCATCGCTGTCCCTAAACAAGTCTCCTGGAGACCTATCACGTAGTATTTTTTGGTGTCCGACTGGCCCTCTCGTCTTTCTGCCTAGCCGGTTTCTACGATCCCAGCATCAAGTACCCGGGCGTTCGACTTCGTCGTCTCTTCATATGTCCCAACTCTCAGCATCCTTGCGCCATCAGCTAATATCTGTGTGGTACTTCACGACGGTCTCTGCTTGCTTGCTGCTCGTCAGCCATCCTCAGATGGCCTACCCCGATTGCCAGGCGTAGTCCCCGAGATCCTGGGAACGGTCGAAGAGGTTCTTGGGCTGATGAAGGAGTTGGACTGGGTCCATTTTCCATGCCACGGAATCCAAGATGCCAAGGGTCCGGGTCCGACTGACAGTACCATCTCGGAGTCCCACAGCAAGTACGTCTTCGAGAATGCACGTTCCTTTAAGACTGACATGCGTAGCCAGGAAGGGTCTAACACAGCAAACCCTGACCGTTGTTGAAAAAATGTTCACATGTTTCCCCACAGAACCTTCTGGTACCAAGTGAGTGACCTTTCTTATCGCAGGACACAGGCGTCCAATCCCGACGCTTTGCGATATAGCTTATGTCTTTATATTGCGCAGCCTGCAATCGGCTTGAAGTGGGCCGTGCACTCAAGGGTCATCCCATGTTAAGCCCGCTCCAAACCATACCCGATCGTAATGCTCACCTTACCCTCCGAATCCGTACGGAACACCTTATTCACCAATGAAAGCGGCCAAGTATTGTACAAGACTTCAAGTTCGACGCCATGGGAACAACGACGATCCAGAAAATCGTACCCAATGCAGATCCCGCGGACATGCATGACCAATTCGAGGTCATGGGGGAGATAGAGTGGCGCGTGATTCGGATCGTCGATGTTCCGCATCAACGGCAAAGTAATGCAGTCCAATGGTTTCCTCTTTTTGCATGGGATCTTGGGACGGTATGCGGTACTATTCTTGGTATCCATCTCGCCGAATCCGTCGTACTCATGTTTGCGCTCCTCTCAGCAAACGAACGTTACACGGGACCGGATGGCCGCCCATGTAGATGGGATTTGCAATTTTGTGTGGTGGTGGTAGGTGCAAGAATCGTTTTTGTATTGAATCACGCTTGCAGCCGGCGGATCAGAAACGGAGGTTGCAAGATATCACAGGGAATCGCTTGGCATTATCCCATAAAGCAGCCTTTTCTGGATGTCGATTCTGGTGTGACGGACATGCTGGACTTGATTGTCCTCATGTTTGTTTATGTGGAGAAATTGCGTGGGGACAGAGAACGAGCTATCCGGCACTATTGGTGGTAGATCATGAGAGGCTCGAAGGTGGGGCCAACACAAGATTTCCCGAAAATCCCTACTGATTACCCTCGCATTATTCGGGAACAGTTCTAGTTATAGTTTTATCCGTGGCTTCTGTATGATGTATTGGCAGGGAGGCTGTGAAATCGCTCACAGCCAGTAATTCATTCACTCAGCCTAGATTTTGACCTGAGGGTCATGTTCAGGTGTGCGATGACGAGGACGCGACTCAGCGCCGCGCCGTCGTCCTCTCCCTTCCCCTCGTCCGCCTCACCCTCACCTCACCCTCGTTCTCACCCACCTCGTGACGAGAACAAGGACGATGACGCGCGACGCCGGAGGACAAGGATGCGCGACAAGGACGACGCGACGCCGCGCCATCATCCTCTCCCTTCCCCTCGTTCGCCCCACCTTCACCCTCACCCTCACCCTCACCACCTCACCCTCACCCTCGTCCTCACCCACCTCAGCTCACAACGAACAAGGACGACGAGGACGATGCGACGCGACGCCCTCGCCCTCACCCTTCTCCTCGTTCTCACCCACCTCGCGACGAGGACGCCGCGCCGCGCCCTCTCCCTCTCCCTCCCTCTCCCTCGCTGACCGTTCGCCTACAAACGCGAACGCGAACGCTTGTATGCGTTTGCGTTCGTGTTTGTATGCGAGCGGTCACCCTCGGGGCTTGGCCCTGTCAACAAGCACCCGTGCAGGGGCAATGACGCAACGCGTGCAAACCGCGCACGTCGTGCTGTCGCCCTTGCTTGTTCGCACCAACCTGCAGATAAAACCCATGTATTTTGTACCTGTACCCATGCAGTCCATGCAAATGCCTAATAGTACTTGGTGGTGGAATCTAGTAATACATGAATGATCTACATCGACAAATTTGTTCCCCCTATGCGTAATTGCACTAATTGAAATATTACAATCGTGAAAACTGACCTGTCAATGAAATCAAACACTAGCTTTGAGTCAGAACAGGGTGACTTACATGGAAATAATGAAATTTATTTCATTTGCCTGTCTCAGCTGCCTTTGCCTGTCATGGAAGCTGTCTGTGTGGTGCTTTTTGCTTTGGGCGAAAACAACTACCAATGGTGGCAGGGATGTCGTCCAAGAAGGCACAGGTATGGCCATGAAACATCCTCATCTCCTATATATATCTCCATGGACTCATTGATGGGTTGAATACACCATAGACAGGACTTCGAAAATCGTATAGGCGAACTAATAACATTGAGAGATGATTAAGTTGTAATGAGGGTACTGTTGCAATAGCAGTTGAATGATCCCGAGAACGTCCAAAAGCAAAGGTGGTTGGTTGTTCCACGAAAGCTCAGCAATAAGCTCTGGTTGGTTTTGCGCCGCAGCGGCCAGTATTGGGTTTTCCGGTCCGAGGATTAGGACGTCATCCATAGCAGTCCCCCAAACTCCGACGAAAAGACCCCCTGACCTTCTGGATATCTCGATGTAGGTCCGGGGCAAATCAATGGGAAGGTCCCCTGTATCGTAACACGTAGGAAGTGGAACCGTATGCAGGATAACTGATTCATGCTGCCACGCTCCACGCTGCTTTCGGTGCGTGACAGCAACAACGCCACGGTTTTCGGAATCAGTCCGGTATCTATTTGCATCGTCACAAAAGTTGTCCAGGGTGGAACTCCGAGGGTACTCTGGTCCGAGGGAACTTCGCATCAAGGTTGGATCCATGGAGAGTGTGACAGCGGAGGTGGATCACGAGATGGAGACTGTTTGCACAAAGGGAGTGAGAACTGAGAAGTGATCTCGCAAGGGGAATAAGCGGCAAGGAGTGTCACGAGGAAGGAACGGATGGCAAGCACGAGACAGAGAGTGCTCGAATAAAGGGGAGTGAGCGGCAGGGAGTGGGCCTACGAGATGAGGAATGGTCCCAAGGAAGGGTGATTCGGCAAAAGGGAAGCACGAGGTGGTATAGAGTACTCGTACGAAGGGGCGTCAGAGCAGCAAGGAGCACACGAACCTGAAGGAGAGTGAGCAGCAAGGGGTGGTTTTGCAAACGGACAACTCACGAACAAGTACGAGTACTAAACGGCGTGCACGCCGAGATGAAGAAGGTTGGCACGAGAGGGAGTGAGTGGCAAGGAGTGGTTGCACGTTGAAGGGGAACGAGCGGTGAGAGCGAGATGGGGAGAGTAACGAACGTGGCGATGGAGAACGAGCGCGAGATGGAATGTGAGATGGATGCGATGTAGTCCAGATTCCAGAAGACAGGAGCCAGTTTGTCACGTGACACCTGTTCGAATAACCTTACAGACACTTATCACGGTGCTACCTGGCGAAGGCGCAAACAACGACAAGAGAGAAGGCCCATTGCAGAAGTACTTTTTGGGAGAGACGCTGCATGGTGCCGGCGCAGATATTTTCACTACCCCTAACCATGAATGGAAACCGGAGGATGATAAGGATCGGAAACAAGTCGGCACTCGCGTGTCCGTACTAAATTTGATGGTGGCCAAGTAGCATAAGGATTACATACAACGGCACTTCTTCGAGAAGGCGGTACGACGTCCTCGCATGTCTATTACTCTTTATGGAACGGTTGCGTGCATCCTGGACGTACGGCGAATTGAATTTTGATCACCGTTCGGGTGTAGATCCTGTGTGCGCGGTATTGCTGTAGGAAAACGGACCATCTTGGGATTCATGCAATGGTGTCACCTGCATATCGCTGTGTTCCCTTGGCGTATCCACACCCCGCACGGTGGTCGTTACATCGAGGATAAGCTGTGACAGATTGAATGGAGCATAGTAAACAGCATGTAAGAATGGCGATAAAGAAAAGGATTCAGTCTCTGGCTCCTTCAACCACATCACCAGATTCGATTCCTACACCATCCCCACGTATGCGGGTTCCCATTGGTTTGGAGAGTGGTGATGGAGAGTGTGATCAACGAGACAGTCCACGGTACCATGCTGATAAACACGAGGCCCGTCGCAAGTACAGGGGTTTCAGATAATCCAAAGATTCCGGCGACGCGGACAATGATGACACCAAGATCAAGCGAATGGTAAATGTCATGAGACCTATCCCCCTCGACACGTTCCTGGAAAGATATGGTCATGCATATGACAACGATTCATAATGGAAGCATGATGATATCTACGTACCTTTAGCTTTGTTGGCGGGAGCCGACCATAGCCTGAGTGCACGCGCATGTTTTCTGCGATAACCAAGAATAGAAGGGACAGCATAAAGACATAGTAAAATGAATACTGTGACATCGTCGGTGTTATGGATCGCCGAAGAGTACAAAGAACGTACGTGAAACAGCTCCTGAACTGTAGAGTGATGTGAGTGGGTGGTTGCCTGTTGGCTGCCCCGGTCAACTTGGTCTATGGTAGGAAAAGAGTATCCGCGTCGATCACTCATGGTGGGAGGGGACCGGAAAGAGTGTCGCGAGGCGCTGGGGTCCTTGGGTTCATATGCATTCTCGGAACCACTGGAGCTTCATATAAACAGTGCACTGAGGCAGCACTTTGCCGGAAGAAACGAAAAATGCAGTGGCCAAGACCCCACGTGCGCATCGGCACGGTCACGTGTGATGATGTCAAGACGGGTTTGACAACACCTTCAATGGACATCACTGGGGACGAAATACTACGTAGCACAAGGTGATGGTGAAGTGCAACAGACACGGGACACTACGCTTCAGTACTCAAGCACTCAGGTTTGGATTCCGTCGACCACTATGCCAGATTCCAACTCTACTTCCTCAGTAGGCACCCGATTCCTCCGCCTGAGAAATCTCGCAGGGTAGGTGAGCACCGGGAGGATAGCGGTCGGTGACATGCTGACGAAGACTAGACCCACAGCAAGCGCAGGTGATCCGGACAATGCAACAAACCCGGCGACGCGAACAATGATGAAACCAATGTCAAGCACAGCGAAGAGAATGGCAAACGTCGCATAACCAATCTGTTCAGCGCGTTCCTGGCCCGGCGACAATTGCGTCAGAGATGAGAATCCCGCATCGGACAGGACGGATACCTTTAGCTCGGTGGGTGACAATCGACCATAATGAAGGTGTATGTTTTCAGCCATAACCAGGAAAGCCAATGCGGACATAAAGAAGTAGCTACCGTTGTCAAGACGAATGCTGCAAGGCAGCATGAGTCAGGCACTCATGGAAGAAAGCAGTTTCCTACATGAAGCAGCTACGGAACTGAGCAATGATTCATTCAAGGTGAGTCATGGCTGAGGCACGCATCGGACGGAGGTGCCCACTAGTTTGATTGACCAACCTGTCCGGTCGTTCAGAGCCACCTTGACATATTCAAAGTCGTGCGATGATTGCATCATATCGTATAGAGTGAGCCCGAGTATGTTTTGAGTGATAGTCCTGAACAACTTTAAGATAAAAACCATGCTGGGAGAAAAGTGGTGTGCAGGTATGGTGGGGTAACATTGGCCGATGGTGGTCGTTATCTATATACCAGCATGAAGGAGGAGACTTGAGTACTAATGTACTGTGCACTTACAGAACTCAATGTCGCTGATGATGATGTACAAGAAATGCCTTGTACGGTATCGGGAGCCATACCCGTACCCGTACGGACTTTTTGACAGGCACGGGCCTGGAGACCTGTACCCGTACCCACGGCGAGTATACCCGTGGGGTATGAGCAGGGGGCGAGCGTGGATGAGGGTGACAACGACAACGACAACGACATTGTTGGACGAGGGCAACAGCGTCGTTGTCGTCGTGTCGTCGGACACGCAAGGGGGAGGGATTCATTGATTTAGACGAGAGACAGCGCATTTTTGAGCAACAGCTACAGAACCTAGTACGTCATCCGTTCTTTCTTTTGCCAACGCAGCTAATTTAGTGTCCCAAGGTTGGTTTTGCGACCTCTCATGGTCTCCGTCCTCCAAACGGTCTTATCTATGCATCGTCGCCTCCAAATTCACAGGAATACTCTGGGACGGTGTCAGCCAATGGAATAGCGCTGAGTGGTAACCCCATGTGAGCACAGTGTCTGTCAATTCCAGTGCCAATCTTATCACCATTATCTCAGCCGCATCAACTTGGAAACACAGATGGTGCGGCTAGGCCGTTGAGAAATAGTTCAGGTACTCATAGGATCTCCAACTTGTGAGTCACAGAATGGCCGTATCAAGATGCTGTATATCGTCATTAAACGTTCGTTTCGTCGGCCAGACCTTCGACGTCAGCACTACCTTCTACCTCGAATAGTGGACATAACAAGAGGCCTCACATCATCGAAGAAAGTAAAGAATGACTTGTTTCCATGCTTCGTAAGTTCTCCTTTCGCGTGAAGTACACCTGAATGAATGGCCACTACTGCCATTATCATTGCTGCAGGTGAAATAGGTTTCACATTACCTAAAAATCGACTTCCGTGGTCGACATTAGAGGAAGAGCTCAAGAAGCATGGTTACATGATTCTCAACTGGTCGGACGGTGTCGTTCGTGAGAAGGACAAGGGCATGTATGGCCTTAGTATAGAACAGGCTGGCAAACTGGGCCATGCACTCACCAGAGAGGATGACAGACGACTTCGATTTGCTCGTTCCACGAATGAAATGACAGGTTCGTTCACTGGTTCTGATAGGATGCTGCTTAATTTAATACACTTTCCAGGGTCGACGGTGAATAACGAAGGCATCGCTTCCGAGTCGCATCCCTGCACATTGAATTCGAAGAGGACCCACGGGGGCAGTGGGTGCGGTCGACCGGGCAAGAAATCGAGGTTTAGAGTGACGACCGCAGATGACTATGCAGAAAGTGCGAATGAAGGGGGAGGAGCGTAAGGGAGTCTCTTATCGCGTCTCATGTATATGTAGTAGATGAGGCTAGGCCTTGCCTGGCTTTGTATGATACTATCCATCACTTATCACTCGCCATCTCTCCGGCGTTCAACGTTCGAACGTTAACTTTTAGCCCCTGTCCGAACCAAGGGATTCCGTTTGCATCCGAAGAACTTTCCTACCATGTTCTCCTAGCGTTCTAGAGCTTGCAAGATTGCGGGTACGTTCATGCGAGATTTAAGCGAGTACGGTGGCATTACCTAGTAGATGCGGATACTACATGCCTGGCCGTGTTGCCAGTCACTTTACAGGTCTTGAACACTGACAGCATTCAAGTGGGTGCTCACCACGTGCATGAAATAACGCTGCGGAACGAGAGAGAGGCTAGAATCTCGAGTGCGTTGAACGAGAAGCGTTGGAGCTTGCTTTGCCTAGCCCCTGGGTTTAATCTAAAAGGAACATAACGAGCTTCAAGTCAGCATGAGGCTGACTTGAAGCTCGTTATGTTCCTTATCGATGCAGCCAGGATCGCCAAGTCAACTCACGATATCGGGCAGTATATGCATGCTACTACTTAGGACTACGACCATCAGACCATGACATTGGAATGATTAGTACCAGCGGCTTGCGACACTTTGCACAGGTTTGTAACGGGAACCGATCTACCTGTCCTTGATCGATCATGATTTTTTAATCCTTTGTCGAAGCTTGATCACCTCGAACTGGTTTGGAGTGTTGGTAATGTTAACAGGCCCTTCGGGCAAATCTGGACCCGACGTTTTCGGGCGCGCACACAAGAATGTAAATAAACAAATAGATGGAAGATAAATAGCAACCTAGGCGTTCATGGAGATGGTGCAGTGGATCGAAGGAGGACGTCTCATAGCTGCTGTCACCAACGTTACAGAGGAATCAGAACCATCTGCTGCAACCCCTTCGAAAACGACAAAACGTGGCAGACAATCCAACAGTTACCCTACTAAACCATCCAAGTTCGTGAAGCGTCAGCGCATTTAATGGACGATGAAGTGTAGTTCGTCAACAAATGGAGTTTTTGTTTTATTCTTTCAAATTCAAATGTCCTTCATGTCTACGTACAAAATGTTGAACTCGCCAGGAGGTCTAGGTCTGCCCGCAGGGGCCGTGATATCGTTTCAGACTCGGACACACCGGATCATCGATGAGATTCCTTTATCAAGACCACCCGATCAATGAGATTCCTTTTTTTAGTGATTTTTTCTAAAAAAAAAAAGGTGTCGGAAACCGCATACCGATCTGACGACAAAAACTTGGCCATAAACCTGTTCCCCTACGGGTCCAGGAATGACCCGAAAGTGGAAGGGATGTACACGGTAATAGGTATAGTCGCAGCGCCATGGAGTCACGAAGCTGTTGATTGTCTCAGGGAGGGAAAGGAACTACTCCTAAAACGATTGGTGGTCCCCGTAGTAATTAAATCAGGGGTGTTCAAGTCCACCGTGGTAAGGGATCGTGGACTGCTAGGTAACGGCGTCGTGAAATCATCGTCATCCGAGGAGATTTCCGACTCTGATGAGCTCACGTACACCCGGTATATGTATGTAACAACGACGAGCAAGTTGCATACAATGGAGGAGGAGATGAGCTGACAAGAACTGGCATGAGCTCGACGTTGATTAGTGGCAGCTGATAGACATACCTCCAAGTCAACCATGATGCGTGCAAGAGTTTTGTTACCAAATACATTGGCAATAGCACGCGGCAATGAAACCATGGTTATTATCGCACTAGATGAGAATACAACTAGAATCATCCTCCGTTGTCGTCGGGGAAGCTTGACCCCCCATAGAAGTCGGAGAGAAGAAATGATGAGCGTAACATCTCCAGTAAAGTCGACTGCTGGGACGGTGAGCATCTAGTTGAAAGAAAAGAATCTGGTACGCTCACCTGCTGCCTCAAAAACTTCTATCGAATCCATCAGGGACCAGGTAGGGTGTCCGTGCGTAGATACTTGGTTATTTACTACGTGCCACCATGTCTTCAACCCGATCAGTACCGCCCATACGACAACGAAGAGGGCTCCAATGACATGCATGACGACGCGGACTGTGGAAGGCAAGACTACACGGATAGTTGAATACAGCAGACTCATTCGAACAGACCTAGAGGTTATGAAGTGTAAGAGTGTTAGACAGTACGAAGATGGAATGTGAAATTACCCACCATACAATGCATGTAAATGCGTATGAAGAGATTAACCCAGAAATGTGAGTTACTCCGATGTTGTCTAGGGATGAAGAGTCACTGAATGGAGTCCAGGCGCACATAAACCAAGCACAACTGACTGGTATAGAAATATATCGAATAAACGATGGAGAATGCTATCATACCGACCATCGCCACCGCAGCCCACATATCCTCCCACCAAAATCTTTGTATTTTCAGCCGAAACGCTAATCGAAAGAGAGTGACCATAACTGTCACAAACTGAATAATGCAGTATGCAACTAAACGGGTTGTGTAGTCGGTGGGGTACAAGGAACCGTTAGAAACTCACTCTCGAGAGGTGCAGCATCGATTGCCATGGTTTAGGAGATTGGGATCATTGAACTGGAAGAGTCGCCTGAATGCAGCCAGAGTTATGGAAGACTACGTGTCAGTAGGGTCGGCAGACCACGAGAGAAAGTGTCGAGATACTCAGTCACAAGTTCTGCCAGTGAAAGCACCCTTTTACGTTAGGTTTCTCAGGTCGCAAAACCTAATCACGAGTCCAGCGGGCAAGGTAAGTTGCCACTGGAGAACCACTGTGATGAATCAGGATGCCCTACCTGCGATGATCTATTGTTTTCCAAACAATCGGCACACTGCTCCTGGAATGCCATACCCGAGAGCTGATGGTATGAGTCGCGATGTTGTTTCAAAGTTTGATCGCGTACCTGGGCCTGCCTGGCAGGGACAGACTTGAAGGCGTGGGAGTCCCAAATCGTTCGACGTTCAACCGGGATCAATATACAACATACCTCAGGCTTCAAGTTGATCGCCCTGGCCCGAATTTGAGCACGAGTAGTATCACATTCTCGATTGATAGTTGACTGAGTAAGTACACTCCAACTCCAAGTTTTTACTAGATACCATTTCGCACAATATGTACAATCTCTGCATTTTTTGAGAGTTGTTCTGCTGTGTGCTGGCGCGATGTGCCATGCTTTGGATGGACTCTGCACTTGTGGCATTTTGTAGGGCTGCGGAGTTGGCACGGTGGCACGTGGAACCCCTGGGGTCACCAGTACCATATCAGCGAGTCGTCGCCTGCGACTCATCCGAAGTTTCTGCTTCAAGGTCCTCTCGTTTTTGACATCCATCAAGGTTTCAGGGTGATCTCGTATTCACAGGCAGTGCATGGCTGCCGCTGGCAGCAGCGTCCCCAGGCGGGCAGGTCTTGGCGGGGTTTCGCAGCCGTGCTAGTATGTTCCTCCTGCTTCTGGAAGAGTCTGGTGAGAGTTCGAGCTCAAGCTCAAGAACGGCTTGTTGAAGAACACCGGTGCGCTATGCGAGTTCCACCGTAGCGCTGCTTTACTATGTGGGCACTCGGTAGACGACGCTGTGTTCAACGATAACCCCACAACGACTTCATTCGTGCATGTCACCGCATCAGAATCATGCACAAGAACCATAATACTAATCATGATATAAAATCAAATCGAACAGGTACGCAGGCATCCAGCTTCAGCCGTTACCAAGGAACTTCGTTCCCTTTGTAGCTGAAGAACTTGCCCGAGCTTTCCTTTGTCAGGCTATGTAAAACTTTCAAGGTTCCGGCCACACTCTCGGCAGGCTCGACCTTGGCGCAGGGGCCACCCATGTCGGTCTTGACCCAACCAGGCTCCAAAACGATAGGGATTAGGTCTGGATGCTCGCGAGCTTGCTTGTAAGTCTAGGCGATCCGAAGGAAGGTCTTGGTGTCAGAAACACAAGGAAAACGACTGTCGGCGCACCAGCATATTCAACGCAATTTTACTCATACAGTAGCAGGCGTCTATGGTTCCATAGTCGCTTCCAATGCTGGAAAGTCTACTGGTCATGTTCATGATGACCCTCCTGTCCGACCTTTCGATCGCCGGAAGGAGGTACCGTGAAACGAGGGCAGGACCAAGGGCATTGGTGGCCATCATGTCGGAGAGAGCGCTCGGTCTAAAGCTGAACGCGAGATCGTCCCCACGGTTCTGATGTCGGGGACGAGGAAAAGTGGTCAGTCGTGGTGCAACTCAATGATCGTGACGAGGGGGAGGTCAACTGACAATGCCTGCGTTGTTCAGGACGTAGTCGAGACCTGCGCCGTTCAGTAGTTTGAACACTTCATCCGCGGCGGCCTTGATGCTCGCTTCGTCCGTAACGTCCAGCTTGACAATGTAGAGGGTCCCGGGGGACGAGACGAGGGCTGCGAGTTCAGTTGCAGTCGATGGCGAACGGCAGGTCCCAAAGACAGTGTTTGTTGGGGTCCGGAGGAGCTGGCGGGCTGTCTCCAAGCCAAGACCACGAGAAGCGCTTTCAAATATCTAGGTAAGCTTCTGAATGATCAAGGGTTGAGCTCACCCTGTGATGAGCCAAGTTGTATTGGGCATGTCGAGCTGAGAATGGATGGGCAGCTGGGGAGATAGTGCGTTCGGAAGGTTTCATCTCAGATCTCCAGAGTAGCTAAAGCGAATAGTGGCCAAACCCAGCTGAGCATAACGTTTCACTGTCGCAGTAGGGATGCTTCGTATGTCTGGTGGTCGGCTGAGGCCGTTCAATGCACTCCACTGTCTAGTTTCCAGCGACTTCATCCCTACATATCACCCCATGACTGACGTAAAACTGTATTCAAGAACCCATAGTAATCCATGGTTAAGACACCCAAGCATCCAGTTTCCGCTTTTACCAAGGAATTTCGTTTCCTCTGTATCCAAAGAACTTGCCCGCGCTCTCCCTTGTCAGGCTTTCCAGGAGCTTCAGGATCCCAGATACACTGTCGTGAGACTCAAGCATCGCGCCGTCGCCTCCCATATCGGTCTTGACCCAACCAGGGTCCAGGACGATAGGGATGAGATCTGGACGCTCGCGAGCTTGCTTGTACGTCTAGGCAAGCCACGTCAGTAAATACGCCCAAGACAAACGACCATTGACAAGGAGTGTTGACGCACGAGCATATTGATAGCAGCCTTGCTAATACTATAGCTGGCACATTTAGGTCCATGATCGCTTGCGATGCTGGCGAGTCCGCTCGTCATGTTCAAGATGACCTTCCTGTTCGACTTTTCAATCGCCGGTAGGAGATATCGTGAAATGAGGGCGGGGCCAGTGACATTGGTGACGATTGTTTCGGCGAGATCGATAGGTTTAAAGTTGAACGCAAGATCGGTCCCACGGTGCTAAACGTTTGGACAACGGACAGTGGTCAGTCTTGACGCGACTCAAAAAAAAAAGGAAAGGAAAAGAAAAGGTCATGCGAAGGGAGTCAAACTGACGATGGCTGCGTTGTTGAGGACATAGTCGAGACCTGCGCCATTCAACAGTTTGAGCACTTCGTCCGTGCCGGCCTTGATGCTCGCTTCGTCTGAAACATCCAGCTCGATAATGTGGACTGTCCCTGGAGACGAGGCGAGGGCCATGAGGTTAGTTGCCGTGGATGGTGAACGGCAGGTCGCAAAGACAATATTTGTGGGGGTTTGGAGGAGTTGGCGGGTTGCCTCCAGGCCGATACCACGAGACGCGCTGTGAAGTACTGGTAAGCATTAAATGATGAAGCGATCGTGACGAGCTTGTCGCACCCAGTGATGAACCAAGTTGTATTGGTCATGTCGATGAAATGCGGCAGATTAGTGAAGAGAAAGAGCGGGAACTACTCGTGGCGAAAGGAAGCATTTATCTCAATCACAGCGATAAAAATATCAAGGTTATTCACGAGTGCGTGATGCGGAACTCGCAACGATCACCTGTGGGAGTATAGTCGGTGTATCCTCGGATTATACTAATGACCACCCTGTTGGCAGAGTAATATGAGGCATGACACAAGCAGGAGAAGTGCGAAACACTGGCAGACGTCTGTGGAAATTCCTGATTCTGGCGAGGCGATGCTCACGTGCAAATGCAAATGCGAACGCACACAATGCGTTTGCATTCGTGTTTGCACACGAGCGCGAGGGGCGTTGAGGTGAGCGAGAGCGAGAGTGGTGGTGGTGAGTCTGGTGACGGGTACCGCGGGTACTGCAGGTACGGGTTTGTCACGGATCACAAAATTGTGACCCGTACCCGTGCTGTTCCCTAAATGTAGCAGCGTTGCCGTGACTGACATCGACCGAGTCCGCAGCCTCGGTCCCGCCACATATCACTATACCCTATCCCTGGCTATATCACTTCCCGCTCATTTACTCGACACTGCCTTAGTTCGAGCTTACCCTGTCTTTACTCAGAACAGTATTATTTCCTTGGACTACCCTTATTCCCACACGTAATCAGCACCCTTGTTCTATGGTACTTAAGGACTCCTGTTGTCGTACTAGTTTCCCAGTTTCGAATCAGAGGACTTGACCCAGTCATTCATGACTCTTCTACTGTGTGACTTCTCGCCTGTTTCAATAGGCAGCAGTTACATCTTTTTTGACTTTCACCTATCCTCTAAACAACTTACTTTTCACCTATCACTCTACTTTGTTTGTCTTCCTCAATGAGAAAACCATGGTTTGGCCCACCATGGTCGGTATCCATGAGCAAGACAACTCAAGAATCAACATGTTGTGTTACTCGCTACACAGTGCCAGCACACGCACAGGAATCCCAGTTGTTATGCCCAGACAGCATGCAAATAGTGAGTCATTGCTACCCACACTATCACCTGTTCCCGACGAAGGCTCTGTGAGTCCTGTCATTGAAGACTGGATAATTGGTGATGCATGTACCCTTCATGGTTCCACCAACCCAGGAGAACATGCCAAAGACCAGCGACTTGATCACAGTGGCAAAAGAGAGCCGGAATCGATCCACACCATGCCAGGTGGACTTGAGACCAGCAGAGCTCAGAACTTATCACACAGAAATGTCCAGCAGGACAGCAGTGAACCAGATATGTACAAACTGGCTGCCTGCATAACCTCAGTACTCATGGGGGATGACAAGGAACTTGGGTGGACTACCGTCAAGTGCAAGAAATGATGTGCACAAGCCCAGAAGGCTTATGACAAATGTGACCATGCAATCAAAGAAGCAGAGCATAGCTTGACAACTGAGGAGCGAACTTGGATCAGCAACAGGAACAACATTAGGCTTAACATACAAATGCTAGACAGCAAGTCTTCAAGGGAGGAAGGACCGACCCTAGGAAAGGGCAAGGGTCCAAACCTGCGTGATTGGGGAGCACTTCAGTTTGAACTGGATGAAGTGGACTCAGACAATCAGCATGCTGTATTAGACTACTGGAATAATCACAGCACTACCATATTTCATCAGGATGGAAAGGATGCTGATAAACAAGCTAAGAAAAAGGACAAACACTCAAGGCAGAAAGCTCAAAAGAGTAGTAGCCCTAAGAGAAAAATTGGTGGAAACATTAACTTAGATCAACCGGTCACTCAGCTGATCAATGATGCATTGAAAATGAACAGACTTGAATGCAGACCATCCATGGTCTGGGTCATCAAACCTACACAACAAATCGCGCCACACAGCTTCTTAGGTAAAGCACTCGGGCAAATACTGGACAGTGATGATGATGATTCAGATGTGAATTATTCCCCAAGCAGAGGCAGATCTAGCCCTGACAACTCAGATGCAGACTCAGATTCAAGCGGATCCTCTTTGTCCTCAAATGAGTCTTCATCTAGCAGTAGTAGCCACTCACACAGAGGCAGACATCACCACCGCACACACAAACAATGAAAGGGAAGGAACAGTTGTAAAGCTGAGAAGAAAAAATCAGCTAAGAGTGGATACAGAAAAATCAAGCTGATTGCACCAATGTCATATGACGGAGCAGCAGACTCTCAAGCCTTTCATCGGTTCGTGACAGAAGGGACAGTGTATGTCACT